>VDFB02000013.1:136681164-136763846 GCA_007258455.2 Sequoia sempervirens | reverse complement strand
TAGATAAATGCACGTAAATGAGCATAAACTTATGTTAAGGCTATATGGGCCAAATTTTTATTTAGATGTTCAACTTTCTATCATGAAACCCTAAGAAAAACGTGTTCTTTTGTGAACTAAAAGCCTAAGGTAATCATGTGATGGGGTGAATAGTAGAATGATTTGGTGAATAGTAGAATTATTTAGGGATATTTTCATCACATTATATGTAGATAATATGGTGTTTTTGGTAAGGGTAAGGATGTGATTTATGATTTTAAGTCCCAAATTTGAACATAATTTGAGATGGACTTGAGATTTTCCAAGTATTTTTTGGGTATTGAGACTATAAGAGAGAGAGTGAATATTGATCTTTGGTTGGGCCAAAGTAATTATGCGAACCCTATATTGTAGTGTCTCAACATAGAAAATAACAAAGCATTGAGTGTTCTTACTTATTTGAGAACTAATTTTTCAATTGAGTAGTGTTCTATGAAACCCATGGAGATGGAGGAAATGAATCATGCTCCTTATGCCGATGTAGTTGTGAGTTTGATGTATGTTATTATTTATATTAGACTAGACATTTCCCAAATAATGATAGTCTTAAGATGAGTTATGGCTAATCCTAGATTAGATAATTGAGATGCAATAACAAGGTTCTTTAAATATTTGTGGGGTACCTTTGATAACACTATTTTTTATGGTTTTTATATTATAGGGGCCAACACTTAGTGAAGATTTATCAATTCATGAATTTAGATTGGGTAGAAGGTGGCTATAGTACAATATCCACTATTGGGTATGTGTTTAATGTGTTTAATGGTTTTATTAGTTGGATAGGTAAGAAATGAGATAGGTTCATTTTATTCATTATAGAGGTCGAGTAAACGGGAGATACTTATGCCTATAAGGAGGTCATCTAGCTTAAGATATTATGTTTATATCTAGGATTGAATTAGGGACCTATTAGAGTTATTTGTGATAGTTTAGAGTGTCGTATGTATAGAAAATAACTTAACCTTTCATGCAATAATGAAGAATATAGATGTCTAGTACCATGTTTTTCATGACATTATAGAGGATGGAAGGGCGATTCTAGAGAAATTTGACACTTTGTAAAATGTTTAAAATATACTAACAAAGCCAATTATCTCAAAGAAGCATAGGAAATATAGTGAGTAAATGTGCCCTTAACCACTAATAGATAATTGAAAGTGTTAGCATTCCATTTTCTCTTGAAAAATATTCAACAAGTGGAATAATGCTAGGAAATTTTCCTCAACATTGCATCCTAATGTTAAAAAAAAAAGTGCAATTTTTAGGCTATAAAACATAAAAAATAATTCTTGGGCTCTAGAGGTCAATTTTAGCCCTAAAAAATGTTGGAATGGGGTCTAAATAAAGAAAGTTGATTATGGTGACATGGAGATCTTTAGAACCTTCAATTTAAAAAAATAGGTTCCATTGGCTTCCTAAATCAAAAGGTATGGCCTTTAGAAGTTAAGCCTCCCACATTAGAAATGTAAGAGCATCTATGACACATAAGAAATTTGTAAGAAGAGGTTACATTTATTGACCAACTTATGAAATTTTTTCTAACACATCATAAGAAATTTTTGATTGGAGATAATTGAGACCCTAAGTTGGTGAGTGGATTATGATGAGTTTATGATTGATACACAAGAAATATGATAGTTTTAGCTTGTGGACATATCATATGGTTTGGGCATTAGATTTTGACAAGAGATTTGGGCACCACACTTTGGGTAGCTTTAGCTCATGGATTTATAATTACCATTTGATGGTTTCATGTATTACTTATCCTATTTATTATGTGTTTGAGATGGAGGTTTCATGGTGATTTTTGTAGCACCATTATGTTACCATAATTGCTCCAAATATCTTGTAGATGATACTCATATAAAGGATTGGATCCTACAAGTGTATTGTAACCATGGTTACTAAATAATACATTGAGTAGCTTTGGAATATGAGGTTTTAATCCAAAAATATTTTTCTTCATGTAAAGTATTATGTTATAGTATATTTCTTTTGTGTTTGTTTCCTTATAACTTGATCATTTAAATTTTTGCACATCCCTCATCTCATAGATTAGTGTAGGAAGCATATTCCACACATTTTTTCATTTCAAGTACCCATAATACATCACTAATGAGTAGGCCTTACATGTCCCTACTAGTGTTTTTGTTGAGCCATAGCCAATAGTTGATAGTTTCCAACAAAATTTAATTTGCATGCAACCACATAAACCACTAGTTTCCTATGAACCACCACCTTCAATTAGTCCTTGATTGGTTCCCAACCACTTGCATCCCTCCACTAATCATTTGCTATCAGAGCAATGATTCTCTCCTTTGTAGCTTGATTTCCACTACACTAGTAGCACTACCAATTCTCATTGCCTACTCACCTCTGTTAGCTACATTGACCATTCACTGCTAGTTAGATCTCTCTCTGGTGACCTTTTCAATTTGATAGACCAAATTGAAAGGGATTTTTCTCATTCTTATAGAGGCATTTTTCACTATAACCTTTTGATTTAGATCTATATTTTATTTGTATATTGTAGTGGTGCAAGTATTTTTTAATCTTGATTCATGATTTTTTTATAATTTATAAATTATCATAGGTATTGCTATATAGTTCCTTTTAGGGACATTCTAATGCCCTATTTTTTCATATGAGCTTCTTTTTAGATGCCAATTTTTAACAACGCATGATTTTTTGAGCTATATGTAGTGGTTTTATTAGTTCTTTTTTATTCTTCTCCTAATGTATAAATTCAAATTTGTAGCTTCTTTTAACATTTATAAAGTACTAGGATCAAGTCCACTTTATGATACTTGAAAGTGGAAATTGTACTTGCACTAAATATAAAGTGCCAAAATAATATTGTGTTGGGGGGTCCTTGATTGTGTAATTTTGAGGTTGATTATATGGTTGTTCATTTTATTTTGTTGGATAAATTTTTTAATGGTATTTTATGTGACCAATTTGAGTTGATGATAATGAGTATTAAAAAACATTTATTGTTATCAAACTAAGTAAACAAAACTATAAGTCCTTGCAATATGGCTCTTGAAGAATTTTATATGGTTAAACACTTGACCACTCTTAGTGAAATAGTTCTTGAACCTAGTTCTTTATGAACTTGTCCGTCAACCTAATTCTTCTTGGTGAAGGAAAGTGTGGAGAGAAAATGTTGAACATTTCATGGGATTGATTCTATGTAATGTTGATATTAGCACCATGATGCCCAACACTCACATTAAGTGAACTCATGACCTTTGGAATATAATATGGAGATATTTGGAGACTTAAATGAATCTCCACTTGATGCAGGAGCATCCAAGGGTGTATGGAAATCTTGCGTCAAAAAATTGTTTAATTTTTGGGTTGTTGCAAGCAGTTTTTGGGCACTTGGTTTGGGCACTCTAGAGCATGGGAAAAAATATGTATCCAATTGACTGGGTATTTTAATGTTTTAATATTATCATTGGGTTGAAATTGGGGCTAAACTAATGTAATTGATATTTTATTTATTAGCCCAAAATTTGTAAATTGATGAATTGTAAAGTGCATATTTAATATGCAACTTAAGCTAAATGTTGAAATTTGAAAACCCAACATCCAAGTTGGGAAAATTGAATTTTGGGATATTTAATAATAGCCAAGAAGATAATTTTAATGCCCATGAACAACAAAGAGCCAAATTTTGGGTGTCAAACATGCTATGAGTTATTGCAAAAGGGAGTTACGTTTGTGCATGTAATTTTTCTAGATGACAAGTAGTGGGTTGCAAGAGGTTTTCAACACCATAATGGGAGTAATTTCAATAATTAATTTGTAGCTCCAAAAAGGAGGAATCCAACGCCCAAGAGCAGAGAAGGAGAAATATTGAAGGGATTGTAACAAGAAGAAGTTGAGAAGGAAGATCCCAACAACCACCAAAGTGTTGCAAAGGATTTAGAGGTGATTTTGTAGGTGTTTGAAGCTGATATGAATTAGTTAAGTTTTGATTTTGTATTGCATAGTTGAATCTTGTAATGGATTTTCCAATATCAATGAATTTTTGAAGAAGAATTGTTAAAAACCTAAAGTGTTCCTTTAAGTTTTCAGTTGCATATATTTCCAAAGATCTGTATGAGGATGTATTTTATGTTATGTCTTTCTGGATGGTTTATCTAAAAATATCCCCCATGTTTGTATTGCATCACCACTCCTAAAATATTTTGCTATGGATTATCTTCTACCACTTGGTTCTTTCAATGATATGACCATAAAATAGCTAAGATGCTTGATGAACATGAAATTCTTAATTATTGTGGTAGCATAAAAACTTCTCCTAATGCTCCTAATCCTCTTATAAAGACCCTTATTGATTTTCCAACTTTTATGACTCCTAGTACATATTAAAATGGTTCACCTTCTTTATCTTCTAATCAATATCCTAAGGCTAAAAAATCTTCTACTCTTGTATTGGTATATTCACTTGTTGAAATTCATGCTCAAACATTTAGTGTGGACACATCATCATGGGAGGAGCAATATAGTCCAATGATATGGATTGAGATTCCACCATCATCACTTGTTTCTCCATTAGAGTTTAGTGTTTTTTCTATTAGGGTCTTCCAATGATTCTTTGTACCAAGTCCATATCTATCTTCCTAATCCATCTCATTAGGAGATATACTTAATAATTATTTCACATTTGTTTGTGGAATGCCATCTTTTAGAGCTTGAAAACACATTTAAGAACATTAATCTCTTCTTTATCAAAAAATCACATGGAGTTGCATCATATTCTTTAGAGGTCAAGAGGGAACATTCAGATCCTCCTATTTTTTCCCCACCTAATCCTACTTCCACAGTGATAGATTTTATATATATTCACGAGTCCATAAACTTTAGTTAGTCACCATTCATGTTTATTCATTTGATAAGAATACAAGATTATTTTTAGTTTAATTGTCTTACTTATGATGAGAACCATACATCCATGGTTAGTATACCTAAATCTTACATGATACATGATTCATCTTATCAAAATTTGTAATAGTTCGACATTGATTTGGATAAGCTTGAATAGTTTTCAAAGGTATCATATTTCATATTTAGTTCTTTTTCTTCATAAATTTCCACATGGTTTAAGATTGTCGCTTTATCTAGCTAGGCCTATGAATCTTGATTTGGTTGCACACCACCTTTCAACACTAGAATGAAATATTTTGAGCAACTTATAGAGACATATTTTAAGTTTTCTTCTCTCATATTATTTTTTGGAATGAGAAGATATTTTTCATTTTCCTTTGGTTTTGTTTCTTCCTAAGAGAAGAATTGTTGTTCAATGAGCCTAGATCATCTTCACCATTTAGTGTCAAGAATTCATCATTGACACATGAGACTAAAATTTGAGGGGGTTGCATGGTCTCTCTTTCTCTCTTGTTAGGGGTTTTCTTCATATGGGGTTTTATTCTCCTTATTTATTTTGAGCCGATTCACTTAGCCATATTCTTCATTATCTCTTGGAGGGAGTTCTTTTCTATAGGTTTTCTCTCTCTTTTTTTTTTTGAGGGAATCATTTTATACATGAGTACCTAACATGGACACAAAATAATTGGCACTCATCCATTCCATCTATTCTACCCACCTAAGCTACAATTATTGGGGTGTTGACCATGCATTATTCTATTTTGTTTTTTAATTTATTACTTTGTTACATTATATGCACCTAGGATAAGATATTTTTTCTTAGGCGGGTATTTGCTTGGGTACTTGTCACACTTGCATCATGTGACTTGTTCTTTCTAGTTTGGTGATGTTGTACACACATGTGATTACATCTCAATTACACATTGATTGTACATTCAAATCTCTTGATGGTGTATCCTATATATACCCACCTCTTCCTCTCTTATTAGTAATTTCTAATCATGAACCTTGTATCATTTGTATCCTTTGAATAGTAAAAAATATTTTATCATATTGGTCTTCTTTGTCATTTTATTTAGGTCATTTTGATCTTGTGGGGATATCTCTATAACCAACTCTTACACCTAGAGCTAAAGCCCTAATCCTCTGATTATTTATGAACATATTTGTGTAGTGTTTATGACTTTGCTCATATTTCTATAACTTCATTTACTATTACTTATTTGTATTCACCTAACTTGGATATTCATGTAAGGTGGCTCTATTTTCTTACACATGTTATCCCATGTCCTATAAATGTATAATTATAAATAATTAGTAGCCAAAATCTTGGGTTATGATAATGGTGTTGAAAGCTTTCCACATTAGTTTGAGCTTTTTAATTCTATTTGGTAGAATTGCAAGGTCTAGTTGTATATTTTGGATTCGCACAAGTAAATTTTTGAATTTTTTTTGGATGGTCAAACTATTAATGCTATAATATAAAATTTCTTAGTGCAATTAGAATTTTTAATTTTGTAAAGGCAAGTAAAATTTTCTTAAGGGTAGTATGAGCTGGTCATATAATGTAGATATATAAAAGCACACTTAACCTAGACTAATTAGTGAGAGAAACATGCATGATACATATGAAAATTTGTAATAGTTACTTTAAGAAAGTAAATGTAATGGATAACACTAGGTTCTACGACTAAAAAATAATGTTCCAAAAGAATATTATTGAGTTTGTGATATCTTGAGATCATAAACAGGATGAAATATGCCCCTTAGTTTTTTGCCACAATTTTTTACACAATAACCAACACTTGGCCAATTGATTAGCATTAGAGCCAAAACCAAATCTCTATTAAAGAAAATCTAACCAAGAATGCGCCCTAAAACCACTAAAGGAAGAGGGGCAGGCATATGGTCAGAGGATCCCTAGGATCAAATAACTCAACAACTAAAATTGCTTACAACTGGAAGTGTAAAATAAACTCAACACCAAGAATGTGCACACAAGATCCCTTTGAAGGCAAGGTGCTAACATATGGTGGAGTAACTATTACAAACTGAAATAGCTAGGCGGATAACCAGCCATAGAAAACTCAAACTAACTAATTCATCTGATGCGGCGGGCATCCACTCAAGAGTGGGAATTCTCTACTTTCTCAGTGGATACAATGAGAGTTACAAAGTTTATTCTCTGCATTGGCGGTAAACCATCTAGGGGTTAAAGTATTTGCATTAGAAATCATAAGTAATTGCAATAATAATAATGGTTGGATTAGTACTACTAATTCTCAACCTTACAATTGAAAGAATTTGCAAATTACGAGTGTTACAACAATAGAATGAATGCAAATATAAGAAGGATGATTATAGCAATGTTCAAAACTCCCAAGGATTTAAAATGAAGCCAAAATATGAAATTAATGAGGTCTGATAACAAAAACCAGCAGACTAAAACTGTGAACCAGCAAGCTGGGAATCAAATAAATACTCATAACTTCATGAATTTGCCTCTGAATTGACTGAAACGAAGTGGAAAGGTCTTCTAGGAGGATGGCGCCCCAAATCAGGTCATAAAAATCCATTAAGGAATCCTTATTTATTTGGCACAAATTCCAATGCCAAGCAAGAAGGTACGACCTGGCTGAAAAGGGCGATTTGGCTCTTAAAAAATAAATACTTCACCATAAAATTTGGAACTTTGCAAGTTGGGTTGCCCTAGGCATAGGAATGGAATAGATGAATACCCAGAATGAAGTAAAATTTGTACAATGATCTACAAGTGAAAACATGCTTCAACCATAGTCAAGACCAATAGCTTGTAAACAAACAAATTCATCACAATCTTCAACAATGATGCTCAATGTGCACTTCTAAATGAAGCACACTCTCAATCCACCATCTAGGGAACCATAGTTTCAGGCCCGAAGAATGGAGTGGAATTGGTAAGTTTTCCCTTAGCCAAATTCTGGATTTCAAACCAACAACATAACTTTACAATATTTCCAAAGATGATAATGAATGAGAAAGGTATCAATAAATAGGCTCTTCAACTGGAAACTGAATCAACATGAAACTCCCACAAGAACCTCTTCAGCTTCTCCAAGGGATGCCACCTCTCATGTTGCACTTTATTTGAATTATTAAAACATTAATCATCTCCTTTTAGGCATCCATTTACAATTTACACAATAAAACATTTAATATAAATATTAAATGCTCAAATCAACCCCTTATGACCCCTTTTTAAAAACAACTTGAAGTTGTTGCCTAGGCACAAGGTACAAACTCAAATTATAAAATTATAAAAGAGGAAACCCTAATTTTCTACTTCAGCTTAGCCTACGGATTTCCAGAAATATGCTAAATCCAAAAGAAGAGCGTAGGGCTAAAATGGGGACATTAGAGTCCGCCCTTCCCAAAAATTGCTTGTCCTCAAACAATGCTACCACACTCCAAGGAAACAATTTGATCCTTACCATGCCAAAAAGGATCCCAGGGTCCCAAATCCACCTAGGAGAAAGATAGCACCTACTGATGTAAGCACTGCACTTGTTGATGCCAAACAAAGAAATCGCCAGATTAAAATTAAATTGAAACATCATGGGAATAAATTCTAGAGGACCATCATTGGCTTCATCATCTTCAACTGTTGAATAGAAAACCCAAGTGATACTAGGATTCCAAATCTTCCTCAAGAACATTGTTCCTCTAATCCGTTGTGCTACTCTAATTAATACAACTGAATACTCAAAGTGGACCAACATGTCACGATCCAAAAAAGACAATGCACCAAACATATCAGTGCCTGGGTCCCATATTAGTCTGTAGGACCTCTAAACCTTGCTGTCATAATTTTGATCAACAACAAAAATATTTTCAAACATGCCTTTAAACCAATGCCAAACCAATAACAACGCTCCACACTCCATCCCTATCCCAAAGGATGCACAATGCTTCCTTTGAAGCAAACTGATTTCACTGAAAGAACTCCAAGAAATATTCACATGTCTCACATCAAGAGTCTCAATTTGACAAATCAAACTAGCTAATAACTCGCTATCCCAAAAAGTAATGTATGAGTTGGTACCACAAAATTCACTGTCAACCATCAATGAACAACCAATACCCAAACTTTGACCATATTGAATCATTCCCTTGCTCATTTGTGGCAGAAATTTAGTCCAAATAGGAGGTGGAGAGGCCTGGAAATGAAGTAACTAACTTCCTAAGAGGTTTGAAATAATCATCTTGAGATCTGATTTTTGGAAAATCAGCATCCAAGAAGACAAGCAACAGCTGCAACATAAGAATTTTTCATCAAAATGAGAATAACTGCTCATGAACCAAGCTGGTGGCACCTTTAGCAAGAGACCCCATGTCACCACAAACCAACTTCTGATCATATTTCCTTCCCAGAGCACCAATTTATGATAAAAAATAAAGAACTAATGACATAGAAAGAAGGGAGCAACAAACATAAAACAATTTTTTTGATACTTATCTCTCCATCCAACCTTCTTTTTATGCATACCATTCTTCATAAGAAAATACTTGAGATCCCAAATAATGATTTTCAATTGAAGACATTTTCCAACAAATAAGAAAATGGTCACAACTGCATTCTGAATATTATATGCTGGTCTATCTACTTTAAATTTACCTTCTTTCCAAGTAATGCCAGGATCCCAAACTAACAACCATGAAGAACCACTTCTCAAACTGAGAACTGCTCTCACATGAATCCTTTTATTTTATCATTCCATCTGAATTGCCACTTCTTAAAACTCCAAGAAGTATTCAACCAACCTTTGTTCGTTGAAGAGATCAAATCCAAAATCTTGTGATATGACTTGCTGGAAAGATTCCATGAATCCTTCATCAAATAAAATTATGAAATCAATCACTCTAAGTGAAGATGAAGATGAACTAAAATATGACAAGAGCCTCACAAGCATCCTCATCAAAAAATGAATAAAACCTTCATCAACATGCCAATCATTTCTTTTTTGATGAACAATAAAAATGTCTTCATTTCTTTGTGATCCATGAGTTACCATTTCTTGCTGAATGGTTGCACTAGGAGCAACAATACATTCAACTTCATGCAACTCACGTATCAACTCTCCAATGGTGGAAGAAAAAAACAAATTTCCTCCTTCACTAATCTCTGAAGCAATTTCTTCATCATTTTCAAAAAGAGGATTTACATAAACCTTACTAGAACCTTCTTCATACAAGAGATTTTCAAATGCTTGCAAAAATTGAGAATTTGAATGCTTTGGTCTCTCAGGACAACATTCCAAATCATATGTTTCTTATATGAATCCTTTTATTTTATCATTCCATCTGAATTGCCACTTCTTGAAACTCCAAGAAGTATTCAATCAACCTTTGTTCGTTGAAGAGATCGAATCCAGAATCTTGTGATATGACTTGCCGGAAAGATTCCATGAATCCTTCATCAAATACAATTCTGAAATCAATCACTCTAAGTGAAGATGAATATGAACTAAAATCTGACAAGAGCCTCACAAGCATCCTCATCAAAAAATGAATAAAACCTTCATCAACATGCCAATCATTTCTTTTTTGATGAACAATAAGAATGTCTTCATTTCTTTGTGATCCATGAGTTACCATTTCTTGCTGAATGGTTGCACTAGGAGCAAAAATACATTCAACTTCATGCAACTCACATATCAACTCTCCAATGGTGGAAGAAAAAAACAAATTTCCTCCACTAATCTCTGAAGCAATTTCTTCATCATTTTCAAAAAGAGGATTTACATAAACCTTACTAGAACCTTCTTCATACAAGAGATTTTCAAATGCTTGAAAAATTTGAGAATTTGAATGCTTTGGTCTCTCAGGACAACATTCCAAATCATATGTTTCTTGTATGAATCATTTTATTTTATCATTCCATCTGAATTGCCACTTCTTGAAACTCCAAGAAGTATTCAACCAACCTTTGTTCGTTGAAGAGATCGAATCCAGAGTCTTGTGATATGACTTGCCAGAAAGATTCCATGAATCCTTCATCAAATACAATTCTGAAATCAATCACTCTAAGTGAAGATGAAGATGAACTAAAATCTAACAAGAGCCTCACAAGCATCCTCATAAAAAAATGAATAAAACCTTCATCAACATGCCAATCATTTCTTTTTTGATGAACAATAAAAATGTCTTCATTTCTTTGTGATCCATGAGTTACCATTTCTTGCTGAATGGTTGCACTAGGAGCAACAATACATTCAACTTCATGCAACTCACGTATCAACTCTCCAATGGTGGAAGAAAAACTCAAATTTCCTCCTTCACTAATCTCTGAAGCAATTTCTTCATCATTTTCAAAAAGAGGATTTACATAAACCTTACTAGAACCTTCTTCATAGAAGAGATTTTCAAATGCTTGAAAAATTTGAGAATTTGAATGCTTTGGTCTCTCAGGACAACATTCCAAATCATATGTTTCTTGTATGAGATCAAGCTCATCAAGAATTACTTGAAGCTCCTCTGCTCTTCTTTTGTTTTCTTTCTCCCATGAATATTGAAAAAAAATAAAATCTGATTTTCTGCTTCAATTAGAGTCTCATGCATTTCTTGCAACCTTGCTTTGGTAAGCTCATTCCACTCCAATGCCTTGTCAACAATATTGGCCACTATGTCTTTGTCATGAATGATGTGCAAAAGACTAGATTTAATTTCCTCCAAGGAAAATTTAATGGACTTTATGTCATCAATAAAAATGTAGCATACAACTTCTCCCCTAGGCACATCATGAATCAAATGTTCTACTTTCCTATGAATTCTATCAAGTTTTGACAAAACTTGAATACCATTATTAGCAATTTGTGAACTTGAGCTACAATCTTCATATGTTGGCTGAGATGATGTAGAACCACTTTAATGGATAAAGATTTCAAAAATGGTTTGAGCTGTACTCCTCAACTTGTCTCGCATGTGATGAACACTCTTCATCATTCCATCCATAGTTCCTTCCAATTCCTTAGCTTTTTGCCTTAGCTTGATTTCAGGTGAAGAGAAATTTGCCTTATAACTACTAGAAGCTTCACCTTCCATGTTGTCTTCTACACATGATTCAAAAGAATTGATCAAATCAGCTTTGAAGTAGGGTGAGACTTCAGCTTTCTCTTTCTTCTTCTCCTCCTTGACTTGACTTTCAAACCAACATTCTCTAGAATTGTGAAGAAGCAAATTGCTGATTGAACACATATCTTCAACTATCCAAACTTCTTCCTCATTTGGATCTGCACTTATGGCCTCTTCATGCATCTCTGTTTCAAATTTTATTTCCAAAAGTTCTGTCTTTGAATCTTCAACATGAGGCTTCTTAACACAAATCAATTCATTGTTCTCCTCTGTAGAAAACAAGAGTACCTCACTAGCCTTCAAATCTTCCACTATCACATTACATTCTTCTACAAAATGCTTGGATGAGTGCAAATCCGTAGATACCCCTTGAAATTTTGCAATATCTTCACAGGAATTCCAACTTTCATCCTCCTCTTCAGCCTCATAAATCTCCTCTTCATTTTCAATAGTCTTCTTCATGAATGGTTTCAACTTATCTTCACATTGACTGAAAATTTCTTTAACTAACAAATCAACAGTGGGAGAAATCTGCTCTTCACATTTAGAAGCATCCAAGAGAAGAGTTTGGGAACTTTCAGGAAGACTACCGACTTCTTTAATTGTAGAGATTAGAACATTTATGAAAACTGCAAGCATACCCCCCTCTTCTTGCTCACTCCAGGTCGAGGTGAAAAGATAATTAAACAAGTGATAAATCTGATTCTCGATCTCCAATTCTATCAATAAGATGCAAGCACCAACTTCATAAAATGTCTTTAAAATAATTGATCTTCTTGAAAACAAACTACTGCCAGTTTCATCCTGTGATAGGTCGGATTTGAGTGGTAGAAAATGAGCAGCAAACAAAGTAATGTACAACACTAAAAACAACCTACACCTCAAGATTAGCCTAGTTGGATTCAACACAAAATAAAAACAACAAATGAAATTTTTTACCTTGTGTCGAATCGATCCTTTGGTTGGCCCTTCGATCTTCGGTGTTGTATGCTCCTTGGATGCAAAGGATGCAAGCTAGATGATGATATGAAGATGGATGTAAGTGGGTGCAAGCATGAAAATGGCTAAGTATGGATTCTAGGAAAATTTGCAAGAGTTTGGCTACAATGCATGAAAATGAGAGTTTGGAAATCTCTAGGGAAATGGACGGTCAAGATTGAGCCACCAAGATCAAGATGTAGGGCTAAGGTGAGTTGAGAACTCACAAGCGCTCACATCTTGACATGTGGCATGTGAAGTGGCTCAAAAAGGGTGATGTGTACATGAGGTGGAAGGATAGGACATGACATGGAGGGAGTACAAAGTACTTGGATTGGGACAAGATCTCCTCATAAAGGAGGTACTTGTCCCCATGTGGGGAGGACAAGTGGGAATTAAAAATTCCTCAAATATTCTCATGGGGATGAGAGAAGGAATTTAAAATTCACATGGGGAATGGAGATGCCTTGTCCAAAAGGAGAAAATATTTAATAGGGTTGACTCAATTAAGTGATTAAGGTTGTGTAAGTACTTGATTAGACAAATTAACAAATTAATTATGATTAGAAGAGGTTAGATTTCACATGTGACTTGATGTGACAAGTCAAAGATCACATGGGGAAGAGAAAAAAGAATTTAATATTCCTTGGAAGGATGAAAGGAATTAAAAATTCCTTAAGAGGTTGATTAGGCTAGCTAATGAAGGATTAAAGGAGGGTTAGGTGGCTAAGAGAGGTTAGAGGCCAACTTGCAAAAGTTGGAGGATGTGACACATCCTAATCAAGGATTAGGCATGTGCACATCCCTAATGATGAGATTAGAAAATGGATTAGGATTAGATAAAAATGATGGAGGATGTGACATATGAGGAATTAAATTATTTAATTCATTTGATGAAAGGGGGGAAGGTATTTAATTATTTAACTAGATACCTTAGGGATTAGAAAAACTTTAGAGGGATTAATTAAATAATAGTGATATTACTTAATTAATGCAGATAAGGGGATGTTTAGATGAAAAAAAATAACTTTGGATAAATTAAGTGTCCAAATTTAGGTGTCTACTCATCCAAATCTTGAAAAATTTCCACTATCATATTTAATATGATCTTCATAGTTTCATCATCATAGGGCAACTGAGGAATTACAATTCTTATTATCTCCATGCAACAAGAAGAAATCAGTACCTTGGTTTCTCCATCAAGATGCCCCAACCAATAGGGCTGATTCAAAGAATTCACTGTAGGAGCTAGTGCCAACTCCATTTTCTCTGAAAGTGATGGCTTCACTTGTCTCAAACATTGTTCTAGCAAATGAAGAATGTTCTCTTAATTTTCTGTCGACTGAAAATATTTGTCAAGTCTCTTTCCAGCCGTATACAATGCCTCTACCAGTTTCATCTCTTCTTCATTAGCCATGCTTAACTACCAACTTTTGAATACCACAAGGAGCTGTACTAGAATCTATTTTGACTTTTAGTGTAGTACCGAAGATCTTTATCACTCATCTGCCTAAACATGAAGCACTGATCGAAATGATGGCAGGATCTTCTGCTCTAATACCACTAAAATATGCCCCTTAGTTTTTTGCCACAATTTTTTACACAATAACCAACACTTGGCCAATTGATTAGTGTTAGATCCGAAACCAAATCTCTATTAAAGCAACTCTAACCCAGAATGCACCCTAAAACCATTGAAGGAAGAGGGGCAGACATATGGTCAGAGGATCCCTAGGATCAAATAACTCAACAACTAAAATCGCTTACAAATGGAAGTGTAAAATACACTCAATGCCAAGAATGTGCACACAAGATCCCTTTGAAGGCAAGGTGCTAACATATGGCAGAGTAACTATTACAAACTAAAATAACTAGGTGGATAACTAGCCATAGAAAACTCAAACTAACTAATTCATCTGCTGTGGCAGACATCCAACTCAAGAGTGGGAATTCTCCATTTTTCAGTGGGTACAATGAGAGTTACAAAGTTTATTCTCCCTACTGGCGGTAAACCATCCAGGGGTTAAAGTATTTGCATTAGAAATCGCAAGTAATTGCAATAATAATAATGGTTGGATTAGTACTACTAATTCTCAACCTTACAATTGAAAGAATATGCAAATTACGAGTGTTACAACAATAGAATGAATGCAAATATAAGAAGGATGATTATAGCAATGTTTAAAACTCCCAAGGATTGAAAATGAAGCCAAAATATGAACTTAATGAGGTCTGATAACAAAAACCAGCAGACTGAAACTGTGAACCAGAAAGTTCAGAATCAACAAAATACTCATAACTTCATGAATTTACCTCTGAATTGACTGAAACAAAGTGCAAAGGTCTTCTAGGAGGATGGCACCCCAAATCAGATCATAAAACTGCATCAAGGAATCTTTATTTATTTGGCACAAATTCCAATGCCAAGAAAGAAGGTACGACTTGGTTGAAAGGGTGATTTGGCTCTTAAAAAATAAATACTTCACCATAAAATCTGGAACTTTGCAAGTTGGGTCGCCCTAGGCATAGGAATGGAATAGGAAAATATCCAGAATGAAGTAAAATTTGTACAATGATCTACAAGTGAAAACATGCTTCAACCATAGTTAAGACCAACAGCCTGTAAACAAACAAATTCATCACAATCTTCAACAATGATGCTCAATGTGCACTTCTGAATGAAGCACACTCTCAATCCACCATCTAGGGAACCATAGTTTTAGGCCTGAAGAATGGAGTGGAATTGCTAAGCTTTCCCTTAGCCGGATTCTGGATTTCAAACCAACAACATAACTTTACAATATTTCCAAAGATGATAATGAATGAGCAAGGTATCAATAAATAGGCTCTTCAGCTGGAAAATGAATCAACATGAAACTCCCACAAGAACCTCTTCAGTTTCTCCAAGGGATGCCAACTCTCATGTTGCACTTTATTTAAATTATTAAAACATTAATCATCTCCTTTTAGGCGTCCAATTACAATTTGCACAAATAAAACATTTAATATAAATATTAAATGCTCAAATCAACCGCTTATGACCCCCTTTTAAAAACAACTTGAAGTTGTTGCCTAGGCACAAGGTACAAACTCAAATTATTAAATTGACTAAGTGTTGAAACTCAGTCCAAAGGAGAGAAAGAAGCCAAAGCCAAAGACCAACGCCCAAACTGATTCTACCAGAAATAAAATGATGACCTGAGCTGATGCTGCAAATGATGCCACTGCCAAAATTAGACTTACTAAAAATAGCCAATGCCAAAAATAGTAAGTTCGCTTCAAAACCATCAGAAAGCCAAATTGAACAACCGAATTGCAAGGGATTGAACCGCTGCTAAACATATACTCTTAAAAGATAGACTTGCTAAAAATAGTGAACTGCTATAAATAGTAAGTCTGCACAACATCCTTTGAACGCCAACTGAACAATATCTGAAAGAGGAAACCTTAATTTTCTGCTTTAGCTTAGCCTACGGATTTCCATAAATATGCTAAATCCAAAAGAAGAGCGTAGGGCTAAAATGGGGATATTACACATGATGTGCTAGTCACATATTCACCTCGATGGACCAAAACACTCATTTTGTTATATGCAAGATCAACTCTAGAGATCGGGGTCAAGTCTAGAGAACAAGGGTGAGTCTAGAGATTAGGCTCAAAGTAAAATCATAAAAATGTTCTTCACCTATAGACTTGATTTAGTAAATTACAAAACTCTATTTTTCAATTCTCATGATTTTTCTTTGTCTCTTCAACTTTTTCTAATATGTAGGGATTGAGGATATTTAAGAATACTTGGTAGGGCTATTGTTGTGTCGCTAGGGGACATGTTCTATTGTGTCAACCTATAAAAATGTCTATAAAATTGAAAACACCACTCTTTAGACATGCATGCACTTCTAGAAGGATTGTGTGTATTTAGATTCCTTTTATCACATCAATTGAAATGTTGTAAAGAAAATCATATTCAAATAAATGTTTGAAATTCATTGATGAGTAAAATGAATGTATTGAATGCCTTTAAATACAAGGACATAACAACATATTAGTGAAATGTGTGTTTTGTTAGCTCTAGGAAAGAAAAGTATAGGTGGGAGTTACTAAAATTTGAATTTGGAAGGGTCAATCTTGTGATAGTAGAAATAACCCCAAACATAAAAATGACCAAATCATTCAAAAAATAGGTGCATAGAAGTATGTACATGTACATGTATAATAAATGGATGGATATGACAATATATTAGAAAGAATCATGTTAATGGAGTAAGGGATAAATACCTAAGAATACACCTAATGAATAGATAAGTGACATAAGACAAAAAACCCAACTTTACATAAAAACACATCATTTATCGATATATTGATATCTTAAGACACTCCCCTAAAAAATAAACACAAAACCAAATAAAAAATAACGCAAATATATAAATTTCACCATCAACAATAAGAATCCTTTCCATAATTTAAAATTTGAGACATGTAAAGAAAAAATTGAATAGCCAATCACTAACTTAATTTCTAACATTAACTTTCTTTGCATTAACTTTTCAGAATAATTTTTGAGATTTTTTCTTTGCATTAACTTTTCAGAATAATTTTTGAGATTTGTGGACCCTTCTTTAAAAAGGCTCTCACATTTTCTAAAACACACGTTTTAGAAAATTTCAGGCAACACCCTCCATGAGACCATAGCCTTATTGGTACAAGCTGAAGGATTTGCCTGAAGACGTGACCGGGGGCTAATAATTATGTGGGTCGCATTGCCACTTTGTCCCGAATATGTCTTAAGCAAATGCTCTTCCGCATTGGCAAACTTCTCTTGGAGGGGAGGAGTAGATGCATCTAACGCCACTTTTGGTGACAAAGCAGGCCTCCGTTACCTCACACTTCTCTCTGTGTTGCGTGTTTGAAAGTTTCAGAGCAGTAATAACAGGGCACAATCATACGAACATGGTGGAAACAGATCTGAATGGATTTTGACTATGTGAATTGATCCATGAAAATTTTGACTACTATATTACCGATACCATATCTAAGAAAGAGGGATTGTTTGGGGATTGACTATAATCAATCCATGTGTCGGAGTAAATATAGGGTAATGTGATGTTGATAGGAAAGAAGAAAGACATGATAACTCGTTCGAATCTCGCAGAACAGCTGAGGGACTATCAGATTCGATCCCAGCACAAATGGGCTTCTCTAACTTTCTTCTCTGCAACAGCCCAAATAACATCCGGGTATGTAGGAAACTGACTGAGTCACTCTTAGTTATCAAAAAGTTAAGTTATTTTGCAGTAAGATTGTGTGTATCTTTTAGCACTGTGTTAGTATTGCAAAGCTGTTTTCGGTTGAATTGTCGTTACTAGAAGATAGAGATAGGGTTCCCACTGGTTTTTTTGGTGGTTTGGCTGATTAATGTTGCCCCACATCATGGTTATCTTGAATTGACCTGTGGAAATTAACATTTGAGTAATTCCTTTCTTTAATGTTATTCTTTTCGTTTCAAATGATGCTCAGATTTACCGGAGTATGCAATTTGATCTTGTTTGGTTGGGTAGTTTGTGGAATTGTTTATTGGGGATGTGGACTTTAACTTTGTTTTGTGAACAGTTGCTTTGTGTGCTTAATTGTGTCACTATAAAACGCAAATCTAGGGTACAGGTTAATGGGAAACAACGAGGGGGTTAGAGTCATGATATTTGCAGTCCATGAAAATATATTATAATGCTCCGGGCAAAAACTGGAAGCATTATAACACAATGAGCAGGTTAATCATTGCACCTCAAATGGTCGTGTTTTTCAAGGTGGAAAAGTTTGTTTAGACCGTTTAACTCACATTACAAGTTCCAGTCCTTTTCGTAGTCCCTTTTGAGCCCTAACCTAATTCGGTAGGGCAAACCCTCTTTCTGACTATGCAGAGGTGATCGGTCGAGACTATTGGGTTCTGACCGTTCGCCCCCAGGCTCATCAGCTCAAGATCAGAAAAAAGAAAAAAAGAAAAAAAAGAAAAAAAAGAAAAGAAAAATTATAGCCCTGTCACCTCCAAAACTACGTGCCGCTCCACCCCTCTACTATAGAGATTTATGCCCCCGCATTTTGTGGCAGCTGAAAGAAGATTGGTTGCCATTATATTTGGATCTTTTCGATTCCTATGAAGACACTGTTTGATGGATAATCTGAGCACAAAATTCAAGCGAATTTCTTCCAAAACTTCCCTTTGACAAAAGATCTTGATGAATGAATTTATTTGTGGGACATAAACTATTTAAGGATGATATTCTTTATAGGTCAAACTTAAATCCAGAACAATTACCCTTAAGATATCCCACCTCCATATAATCTACCTTTTTGTTTCTTAAGCAAGATATAATGTTGTTTCGAGTGTTCTAGTTATCAATCTTTACCAATTAATGTGTCCTTACAGATGGCAGTGAAATGACGTATAAATTATATTGAACTGATCCTAGTATCTGACTCCACATATTTATGTTTTGGATGCAGAAGTGAGGCTGCCAAAGCTGGCTTATGGGGGCTGCTCTTTTTTGCTTTCATAATATTTTCTTTTATTTCTTTGTACTTAAGATACACATGGCTTGGCTTCAGTTTTGTATGTCTTGCAATTCTTTTACCCATATGCTTAAAAATTGTAAGGCAAACTAAACTTGCAAAGAAAAGGCAACGAAGAATGTTGCTACCTTTATCCATGTAAATCATCGTGTACCCTTGCTAAAATTTAAATCATTATAGAGGGGTCTATTGCTTCTATGCCTTGAAAAAGTGAGATGTAGGGCATGGGATCCAATGCTGGTAACAGGTTAGTGAATGTGGAGACAAACACGGCTAATAGTAAATATCTGCCACACTAGCTGCCAAAGCTTTTTGTGTCATTTTTGTTGTTACAAAGTTCATGTTTGAGATGCTTATTTGCATTTGAGCCAGGATGCATGGAATTTTATTATGCAGTACATGATTTGAATTTTAAAGATCTTGGCAGTTCAGTAGATTCACTATGGGCTTGATTTTTTAATTGGTTCCTGTGATTCAAGGCTGTGTTTTTTTTTCACCTTCTGCCAAATTATCCACTTATAATTTGATATATTAAAGGACACTGGTTCTGTCAAGGGCATAATGACCATCTAACTAAACTTATGCCTAGTTCATGTAAAACTTTGTGTCAATCTTTCAAAGGCTTGATCCTCGGCTATTAAAGATAAGATATTGTTCTCCTTTTCTCTTTTGATTTTAATGTTCTATGGAGAGTTGTTGCATAGTTTCTCTTACTGGCAGATTGCTATGATAGCTTTTTGGAACTATCTGGAGTTCCGAAGTTGTATTCATTGATTGATTTGGTTTAACTATAAGGTTTAAATCTAAAATTTGTTGGTTCCACGTTGGATCTACAAGATATTCATCCATGACTTCTAATAAGCATAATTGGCAGAATCTAATAGAATTAAAAAGCTGAGTGAAAAATCTAAAGTAATATTAAGTTATAAAACACATCATTTTCCAGCCAGGATTGACTCTTGTAGACTTAAGTCAAAAGATTTAGCATTGGTATTTAGCCTTAAGAAGGCAAGTTCCCTCCTGATTATGAATTGATTGGCTCTTAATAAAAATCTTAACTGTGTGTTACTAAGACTGGAGGAAGGAAAACTTCATTTCTTTCAAATATGTTCGCTATGAAACAATCTCTTATTGAAAGCTATGAAAGAGCTTTCATTATCAATATTCTTCCTGATGTCACCCCAACCTCATCTGCCAACATTGACTCTGACTTGGGCCTAACTGAGTTAGGCATTTTTATATTGTGCAATAATAAACATTGCTTATTCTAATGGAAAACCTTTGTTCATCATACTGCATCAACTATACAAGGCTACAAACAACATGAAAACAGGAGATGGCATGCAAATTACTGTTTAGCCCTGATGCTTGTGTCATTACTAATCAGCCATAGCTTAAATATTGGGCAAATTTCAAACATTTGAGATTATTTTGGGTAATTTTCTGAACATATCTCATTCAGATATGATTACCAAGCTATTCCCTGTTTATCATTTGTCTCTCTTTAACTTCAACTTCAAGCATCTGTAAGAGATATGGGAGGCTTCATCTTTGTGTGGCTAACTAACTGTGTCTTAGGCCTCTTGGCGAGGCCGCGAGAATAAGTGGTGTAGTTGTAATATGGTTGGACCTTCTTAAGCACATCCCGGATCAAAAAATTCAATGCTCAAATGACCACTGTAATCCTATCTAATAGTGGTTCATCCTAAACAATCATCACCATGTTTTTGTTTAGCTTGAATGGTCTTGCTGCATGTATTGATCTTTTTTTTAGCACATTTCTATTCACGTGCATTGTGAACTATGTAAACACAAAACCGTTTGCTGATTAAACAAACAAGTTGACTATCTTAGCTAATGCCATGCACATCCTCAAGTCTATTTGCGATTGATATAAATCTGTCTGCAATCATGAAATTAAGCTCATATTCTTAGAATATTGAATATTCCATTTCTTCAGGACAGTACTATCCTCCCCTATAAAGCATAAGTTGTCGGTCATGTTACTAAGCATGCCAACTTTTGATGAGGTACACATGCATACAGGCATGGATATGTTCGTTATTTTGCGGTGAGGTTGTGGTCTGTGTATGTGTAGCATGAAGTATGAACGCCCCAGTGTTTTGTTTTCTCGAAAAAAAGGATTCAACAATTTTCAATTAATATTGCTCTTTGGAATATTATTTTGTTCAAACATTTCTTCATCATGCAGATATTGATATGTAAAAAAAAATATATGTTACCCTTTGCAATCTTGTCCAGTTATTCATTGCCTTTAATTTGTTGTACTTTTAATTTGAAGTTTCTTTATACAAACTTCGCATGATGATTTCTTTTAAAAGTGTAAAGTCTTGGCCTAAGGGGTTGTGTGTGTGTGTATTTAATATTTATATATAATTAATTAGTTAAACTAATTAATATTTTAACTATCAAACAAATCAATATGAAATATAATGTTATTATGAATACAAGTCTTCCCCACGCTTTCTCTGAGATCAAATCCTCATTATTTCAGACCAAATCTTCATTCTTTAGAGAACTAATGGTGAAGCTAGGGAATCTGACCGGTCTAAATGATGAGGGCTGTGCAGTTGAAGACAGGAATATCGTCATTCTTGAATTTATTTATTTATTTTCTATTCTATTTTTATAAATTCCACCGCAGTCAGTAGAAACTCACAAATTCCTCCACTTTCTATTTAAGCCTGAGGTGTCTGCGACATATGAATTAAGAAATATTTGATTAGCAACTTGCCAAAGTTAATGAGACGAGAGTGTGCATCAAAGTAAACAAAAACAAATAATAGATGTTTTCATAGTCTATTTTACCTCCAATGCCATGTAAATTTTCCTCCTTTCTTCCAAGGTCAACCATTTTTACATGCCATCAAGCTATCTGTTTGTTCCAAGCTGTGACACAAATCAAAATTGTTATCATAGCACAGAGAAACTTTGGCCAGCATGGGGACTTACCAGTGCCCCTAAGATGGTCAAGGGACATCCAGGAGACTCCTTGCTGTCTCAAGGATGTCGGAGAGCTCCTCCAACATCCCCACCTACAGGTCTCTGTACCCAAAACAACCCATATTTGGGCGTATAGGTTCCCATGGAACATTGTATATAAAATTATCTATATATATGCATGTATATGTGTGTGTGTGTGTGTACAAACGCACACACATACATGAATGTATGCACAACTTTATATATTATATTTGTGCCTCCAGATGCTGCCCCCCTGCCATCCCCAAATTTTGGTCCATAGTCCTCAAAACCATCCCTATGTTGCCCCCATTCTGAAATTGTGGAACATAGTGTATACAGGAGTTAGGAAATATGCATCAAAATCTCATCACAAAAATGTGTAAAAACTGTTATTGTTCATGATATGTACCAAGTTATGTAAGCTTATCTTGGACCATTCTCCAATTGAGCTTAGGTCTCTTTTTGTATTTTCTTATTTTTTTCTTGTATGACCCAATATCAAGTATGATGATTTGTATCCATAAGTAATCAAGGGTCAAAATTAGACATCCATGTAACCTTATTTGATTGGCTACTATACCATGCACCTCCTTGTCTATTCGCTATAAATAGCAACACAAGGACAAAGGTAGCGTAGAGGGAGTTATTCTTCTCAGCTAAGATTTTTAATTGAAAAGGTCTGTTTGATGGTAATGAAAGGGTACTTAATCCCTCCTCTTGAGAATTATCTTTGTGAACAAGATCCAAAGGTAAGGTCATATATTCTGTATGCGTGGGTTCTCTTTGTAAACCACCAAGATAAAAAGCATATGTAGATCTGTATGCAATTCAGATGCTTGGATTTCTTGTAAGTGTTATGTAACTTTAATAGTGTAAAGTCTTGTTCAGATTGTGGTTTCACTCTGAGCAGATAACCTGGTTCGCAAGTACAATAATGTTGGATTTTTATGAAATTGATTCTCCAGTACCTTCGGGAAGATACAAATAAACACAGATCCAATGGAATTTGATACACACATTAGGTTCAATTCTAGAGCATAACTTTAAGTTCTAGTCAGATTTTGGCACTTGGTCATTTGGTTGTATTTTGTGCCTGAAGAAGAAAGTTACTCTACATCTAATAAAATATATAACAAGAATTCACTAGCAATGAATGAAAGAGCACCAAAAGTTGCATGAATGCTCAACTCAAAAGGGTTGAACAGAGGCTGCACAACCTCTATCTTTGCTGGAGGATATTTGTGAAAGGGGAAAAGTTCAAAACACAATTCCATTTGTTCCTTTAGAATCATCTCCTCAGGCTGTCTGCTTTTGCCAACTTAGATTGGGGAAGATGCTTATCTACCCAATATGTTGGGCCTTGTTCTCAACTTTGTGAGCTTGTGGCCTCAGAAGTTGCTTTGGCTGGAGCATCAGCCACATCTTGAGCCATAGCATGCAGATTGACAGAAGATTGATCCACTTCAGGCCTTTGACATTTATATCTGATAGCAATGGGAGAAGAACAAACTGTTTAGCCTCTAGCAGGTTCACAAAGATTATCTTAAAGCTTATAAAGACAGATTAAATCAAGGCCCTTGGTTTGTAGTGATATCTAATGATCAGTGCTGTCTGTTTGATGCTTTTGAGTTTCATGAGTGAGAAAGCACTAGACTTGAGATTGATTTTCGATCAGCGGTTGTGATTAGATGTTTTAATCCCAATTATTGCACAGATATCAATTTTATTAAGCTTTTCCCTCTATTATGTTAAGCTGTCCTTTGACCCTGTAGGAGGTGTTCGAGATGTCGTTCCCATAAGAGCAAGTGAATTGAATTCATCTCCTGGGAACCACTAGGCATAAAACAATGCATCTTCTGGAAGACCATGATGAACACACAAATTGCAGAAGCCTTTTATCATGTATCCATGTGAATACTGCACCTTGTTTTTATTTTATAAACCATTTGAAGGCTATCCTTAATCACTGAAATGTGCAGAACCTTTGAAGATGTCATTGACCCATGATACAACTTGCCCAAAGCTTTGCATTTGACCAAAACACTACTTTTTTTTTCCTTTTAGAATACCACAGTTTTCCTCCAAACTCAATTGACCAATGACACTTGGTCAGAGACCAAATCTTCAGTGGATCCTTGACTGAATTTTACCCAAAAAAAATACAATTAGAAGCTTTTCAAAAAGGATTATAGTTGGGAACAAGCGCATATGACCAGTGATAATGAACAATCTGGAGTTTGTCCTAAGTGACTTACACAAAGAACCTAGTTACAATGGATGGTTCTTTATGTCTTTAATATTAGAAGACGTAAAGAACCAACATGGATCAACAACATGATGGGATGATGATCTTGAGGATGCTAGATAGATACATGACAAAGATGGTGCTGACATTTGACAGGGTTTGTGTGGGTGTCATTGGGAATTTTTGAGGAGATGGATCCAAATGACGATTCTGATAGTGACGGTACTCTGGTGCCCAAAGTCATGTTGTGGAAGATGTTGAAGTGCGTTGAGGCACATGGAAGTAAAGGTGAAACATAAGCTACGTAAACTCATGTTTTACTTTTTTATTGTTTGCCACAAGCTTAAGTCATGATGTATCATTATGATCATTTTAATTGATCACTAGGTTACTAGTTTGGGTTTGAGAATGGATGTTGGATATGCGGATTTGGCAAAAAAATAAATAAAATTCGGATATGGTTTGTTTTGAGTTATTTGTACAAAAAAACATATAAAATTCATAAATATATACATATTTGCAGCCTAAAATCAGATCATATAATAAACAAAACCACCATAAAAATAAAAAATTCTACTTAAATGTCAGTCTAAATGTTTAGATCAACCATTAAGTCTCATACATAAGTTATTGTATATTGAGTGTTTCAAATATTGACTCAAATATTTTCCATTATTTGACAATGAAGAATTGCTGTTTTGAGCCATATTGTTTATCAATTTCAACTGCTATAGGGTTTCTTGAATGTGTAAGTTCTCATGGAAATTGTGATGAATGCATAAGCATCAATTGGATTTTATGTGAATGATGATTTTCCAAGGCGTAGATTGGGTACCAATAACATATTAGCATGAGACTCCTTGAGCAAATTAAGAATATGTTGTCCTCTGAGTTAAGCATATAGTGTAGGTTATGCCTTAGGGCATCTATGGAATTAGACTCTCTTGAGGGGCAATCTCTCTATACTATGAAGTGCTTTATTTTAAATTAATTTAGAACTTAATCATGGAAGTGTTGCCATTTGGGCATTGGATTCTCATGGGATTGTATTTCAAAAAAGTACTTACAGGCGGCAAACAAAAGATACAAACTAAATTGTAGAGATCACTCAAAACTAATTACACAATATATTTTATGCTGACTTGATTAAGCTCTATGTGGAACGAAATATATAAGAAAAAGATAAAAAATAAATAAACTATAAATAGCTTTTATAAAATTTAAGACAACCAAGACTCATTAATCTCAAAGCGTTGTTCAAGGGAATTTTGCTTCATTTGCAAGATAAAACAAGGGTGGGTTTGGGGGCAAAAAAGAACTTATTTCTTGTGGTTGGTTATCACTCTAGCCCTTGGGAATTTCGCTTAGATTGCAAGATAAAACAAGGGTGGGTTTGGGGGCAAAAAAAACTCTTATTTCTTGTGGTTGGTCTTTAGTCTAGTCCTTTTGCCTTCAACTAACTAGTTTTTTTTTTAATTTTCATTTTGAGAGGGAGGGGTAAGGGTGGATAGAGGAGGGGTGGTTTGGGGGAGGTTAGGTGGGTTGAAATACATGAATGATTAGTGTTGTGCTTGCCTCTTTGCATTATCTTCTTAACATTTGAACCCTTGATTGATATCTACCCATCAACTAATGTTGCTTTACCCATCTTTCATCTTGGTCAAAGAAAACAATGAAACTTTTGGAGGGCATGAAATTTAGCAATTTGGATAGTCTTAGACAAAAATATTAATGAATTATAGGCTTGAACAAAGGAAAAACCACAAACATCAGGGTTTAACTAACATTGAATAAATGGCTTCTAATTAAAATCACTATCTAGTCCAATTTGTTAGAGAAATTTTCAATATTCATGGGTTTTTACTTTCAATGACATAGATGGAAGGATTGGACAATGGAGATTATTTTAAGGTTGGCTAAAACTTTTAAGATGAGATTAAATCAACACCTCAATTTTTAGTAAGATTGAATGGTTAGTGATATCACTTCAAATCTTTTGAGACAAGTGAGTAAATACTAGCCATTATACTAGTTTTATATTAATGGTTAATAAAGTTTTTGAGTCCAACCATTACAAATATATCAATTTTATTAAGTGTTTCCCTTTGTTTTATTTTAAAAAGATGCCCCTTGAGCTTGTAGTAGGTGTCTACAATATCAAGCCCATGAGATGAAGTGAATCGAATTTTGTTGGGGATTTTTACACTTGTTCTAGGCAATTAAAAGAATGTAATTAAAGAAACTTAATATTATGTGCACCGAAAATACTCAACATTGTTTGCAAAATCTATCTTCATAAAAATATATGGAACATTATACATACATAAGATTCAAAGATTTATGTGGGAAGCCCTTGTGGGAGAAAAGTCACCACCAAAAGACATCCATATTTATATTATTCAAAACCAAAGATTCAATACAATAAGTTTTTTTTTATAGAGTCTCAATCTACAACATCTTTTGCAATCACTCTAATGTCTCACAATGAGAATAATCCAATTTTAACCTAGTTAGTTTGTACATCCATCCAACCTTGTCTTCACACAGGATGATACATGTAGATGTGCACATAGGACTTCCAACTATGTAACTATCCAACTGACATGTGGAATAAAAAGAGTCATGCAATTACATATCAACCATATTATGATATCAACATACTGCACATGTTACTAAACATGATATCTCCACATAGATAATCACCTTGTATATATAGTAATTGCCGCACACTATGAATTAATTGTGAAACATGGAAAAAATGAGGTGTGCATGTGATAAATATGGGATGATGCACCTATCTTCATTATTTCATTAGGAAAAAGAGATCCCCAAAGGTAAGATTGACTTTCAACCCCCCTTAGGTGAGTCGGCCTTAATGGAGATCTTGTTGTTTTCCTTATGCAAAGACGGGGTAAAATTTGTCTAAACAACACTTTGGGGAGAGAAACAAAAAATAGTAAATGAACTCAATTATGCAATGTGAAACTTGAATAATCAATTTAAAGCATAAAACAATAAAAAACAACAAACTTTTGATAGATTTGAGAAGGTTAAGACATTGTGCACTTGTCACCAAAAGTGGTTGCTGAGTGTCCTCCTGGGACAGGTTCGCCGGAGGGCGAATGGGTCTTGCTACAAGGATCCAAAATCTATTTTGACAGTTCTCTGCTCTTGGATCTACACTCTTGATTCCTCCAGATGTCAGAGTTAAAAAGTCGGCAATAAATTCTGCAAATGAGTTTTTGTAGCTTGACAACTTTGACAACTTTGCAAAATTCAACGTTTGATCAATCTTCAATCCTTCTTTACTTGCAAATTTGCAAACACAAAGAGAGGGAAAATTTGTTTTTTTTTTGGTGAATGGGGGTTTGCCTTGGTCAAACCCCATTTTGGTAATTAAACCTTGAAATGAAATGAAACATGAATGGAAGAAATGATGAATGAACACTTGTTTGTTGCAACTCACCAAACCCTTGAATGGAGATCCTTAGAGGTCTGAAGTCTAACACATCTCTCCAAGGTCTTGATCTTGCATGAAATGGCTTGATTGGATGTTGATCTTAATGCTTGAATTTTGACTTGAGTGCTTGAAACCTACATCACAATGTTAGCTCCAAAAACATGCATGAATGCAAATAACTTTGACATGATGCTTGAGATCTTGAATGTTCATGTAGAAGACTGATAAATCTGCTCTTGAACACCTTTGACAATAATATTTGCTCTTGTGAAGTCTCCCAAAAAGTTCTAGCTTGCTTCTAGATATTGAATTGATAAAAAGACCTTGTATTTATAGGTAATTTTCTAATTTCCTGACAATTAAACATCAAAGGCTGACAATTGCAATTTGAATTTGAATCATAAAAATTCCGCCAAAAGCATATTAAAAATTGAGATCCTAAACTTAAGGGGGACCCATTCGCCCTTCAAGGGGTCCTAGTACCTAAATCCAAGACACTCAATTTCCAAGGCAATTTAATTAATGTTTGCAATTGCTTAATACGAGTTTCCCTTTCAGAAAACATGATTAATTAGGTTTTTAAATGCATAATTGGGCCAATTAGAGGCTTAATTAAGTCCAATTAAATTAAGGGACCCAAACATCAAGTGAAAATGTAAAGGTGTGCCTTTACAAATTGTTACATTCTTAACGATGTCATTGAGTTCATGTTTTCCTATATAGCCACCACTATCAACTCCATGCTTGCAATAGCACAGACAAACATAACATCACTTCTGACTACTTGTGGCACCTTGTGTGATCTTCCAAATTATTATCCAATTGATATTGTGTCGCATGAACTCTATCTTTGTTAGAAGTTCCATTCATATTGTTTTCTCTATGTAATAGTGAGTTCTTCATATGACATGCGATTGTTGTCACAAAACTACCACATATATACCAACATGCACGTTGTACCACAACACCTGAAACTCACCATATATTGCCACATTACATTATATAGAAAAACTCTTACTACTAGGAACTCTCTATAGATGAATATAAACAAAATCCCAAACATATTTATCTTCTTGGGAAGCACCAATTTATTCATTCTCCCAACAAGCATAATGGACATACACATTGCTAAATCATTTTTTATGTATCCATATGAATATTACATGTTATTATCTTCAAAATTGTGTGAATGCTATCCTCCATCACTATACCATAGTAAAACATATCCAAATTCTATGTATGGCCCAAGAATTAGTTTTTTCTTTGATTAACTACACTTGTAAATTCTATGAATCATAACTTTGTCCCAAACTCAATTTGAATAAAATGTGAGTCTATGGTACATTTGGATTCCAAAGTAGTATGCATATAGGCCTTAATAGATTTATCTATGCATATTATACATACATCAAGGTCAACCTATGACCCTCTATTGACCTCCCCTAGTGATAGACCATGACATCGACATCTTGGGCACTATTCTTGTCTATCTTGGTCATGGCACCAACATCATTACTTGGGCTACCTCTCTAGTGTGGTTATATACTCTTCGATCCTCAGATTGCATCCATTTGGTGTTCATAGTGTTGCATCCTTTATTGCAATCATGCAATCATCCACTACTAGATTGCACTCTTCACCTTTGATGTTGCTAGTCTACTTTGTAGGCTTGTTTGCTTCTACACACACACTTGGATGCCCAATGCTTGCACTCCTCACAAATGTGTTGCTTTTACTTCCATCAACTAGAATATCATGTGTGGTTTAGCATATATGGTAAGTGGTGTATTAGCTCCCTCTCTCTTAGCTAGATCAAGTTCTCAACAAAAAATTGGCTAGATTTTGCACTACCTCTAGATTTGACCATCGTGATGCCCTGCATATACTAATCTAACATAAATTATTATTGTTGCACAAACAGTTGTTGCACCAAAAGATTAACCTGTTAATGCCTGATACAACCGCTAGAGTTAATGAATCCACAAGAGGCGGTTAAGCCATGTCACGAGCCTGAGTGTTGCACTGCACAACACAAGGAGACCAAGGGCGCACACCTTGCAGCAATCTCCCCCCTCCCCTTGACGCAAGCGAGGGGTTCAAACCCATGAACCCGTGAACTCGTGGTATTAGGGTCCCTTTGACCCTCTCCACTAGTACCTTATGAGAATTATTAGCTCCCAACATTGAGGAACAACTCTAATAGGATTTGGTATACCTCTTAACACCATTGCTTGCCCCTACTCTTACTCTTCTCTTTACCTCCACTACTACTACCTTTACCATTTACTCAAGAACTTATCCCTCTCACCTCTCTCCCTCAACACCTTCTTCATCTTAAAATAGAGGGCTTCCACGGTAGTGTCTCCATAGCTACATCATTAACCCACATAATTATCACATATTGATCTCAGATATAGGAGACTTTAGCCTCCTATCCCATATTTGAGCTCCTTGTGATGTAGGAGCATCTTGGAGAATCGAGCAATCAACATGAACAAAAAATATATACACCTCCTTTACACATTAGGGTTTTCATGTTTATGCTTTCAATTAGTGTGATTTATCAGCATATAATTTTGTTTATATTGTTAGATATCTTAATTTTAATTGTTAACTTTTAAAAATACCATAAGGGGAATTATTAAGGTAGACTCCCCTTTAACCATTTATTTTTGTAGGGCTTTTTTATAGATTTTTGTTGTTGTGGGTCAAATACAAAAAAATGGTAAGAGAACAAATAAAGTTCCAAGAGGAAAGTTTGACTAGAATAATCAAAGGAAACTACCTATAATTTTTAGTAAAATCTAACACTAAGGACTAGGCCACCCCTTAGTACTAAGTGTGATGTGGGAAAAAGTGATCTCGGGTCTAAATCACACTTTCTCCTATGTCACATAGGAAGGAATAAAAAATGATCACAAACATCCACTTGGCTACTAACGTAAATGGAAGAGTCAAAATGGTGGATCAAGGTTTTGGTTCTTTCTTGTTGGGGAAATTGATATTAATTAATTGACTATCAGTTGAATTAATTTGATAATGTAAATATGCACCTAGGTCAACTGTGAGAATCCAACAAATTGATGAGATTACAAAAAAACATAGAACAAAAAACCAGAAACAAAGTACAAAGCTAGAGTGCAGATATATAGGAACTTGGCATATAAATCTAAGCTCAAACTGGGTGGACAGGGGCGCTAGCGTCCTAGACCTCGAAAATAAAATCTTTAAAATCAAAAATTAAATCTTGGATGGCCATAGTCTATAGGTACTTTCTTCTTGGGCTCAACTTCAAAACTTCATTTGTCTATATTTAATTCCATTGTCCATAATTTGTTGAGGTAGAAGGCTTGAATGCGAGATATTACAATTAGGTCTTCAATACTTTTCCAAATTTGCTTAAGATCTATCACTTGCACAAAAGGAAAAGGGAAAAGGGTTGTGTCATATAGGGGCTTGCCTAAGTCAAACCCCGTTTTGGTGTTTCCAAATCCACAACCACTATGATGATGTAAAGAGAGCTTACCCCCAGTCGAGCAAAGACAAATGGATAAAAATGAATGGTAAATTGACAAGTGCTGCAACTTACCACTTAGATGTGTTTTCCTTGATGGATTGAAGTCATTGTACTCCTCATACAAAGAGAATTGGTTGATTGATTGATGGCCCTACAAGTGTTAGTACTCACAAAATAAATGGACATAAAACATGAACAATCTAACATGAAAACTTGATGCATTGCAAATATGAATCTTGAATGAAATAATTGTTATAAACACTACTAGTTTTGCTCTTGATTGCTTTTTAGGATGCTTAATTGTGATTTCAAATTGTTAGTTTGCTTAGGATTTCAAATGGTGAAAAAGACTTGTATTTATATGCATTAATTCATTTTCCCCCAAAATTAAGGTAGCGGCGCCCTAGACCAAACCTATTTTGGGTCTTTTGTTATCGGTAAATAAACATTAAATATTAATTCCCAATTTAATCACATTTTTTTGAATATTATCATAAAACAAACAATTTAAGAGCACAATTGGGTCCAAGCACCTAGGGGGGGCTAAATCTAGTGTGAAATTGTCAAGGGTGATCATTTATGATGCTACATTTAGCCCCAACTTTAGTGAGAGTATGAACTTACGCTCATTCTTACACTAAAGTAAGGATAATCCAAGAAGGGTTCATTTATTCAAGCATTGAAGAGGCAAGATGACATCGAATCTAGGGGATGTGCTAGCCCCCAGGCTTAAGATCCTACAAAAAATCAATGTAAAGACAAAGAAAAACACAAAGCACACACAATGAAGACACAATAAAACATACAAAAGACATAAGGCAAATACAATATACGAAGAAAACATGTGAAAGGCTCAAAGTAAACACATAGCAAACACAAGGAAAACAGAAAGATAATAAAACAAAAACACAAAGGTTAATGCTAAAAATGATTCAAATCGGTAAGGTAAAGAGACCTTAGTCTTAAATTTGTCTCAAATACCAAACGTCATTCATCGAATATGATGTTACACAAAATGACACTCTTATAAGGATCAACAAGTTGTGTTATGCTAGATCACTCATGAGCTACATAGATCCACTAGCTAGCAAGCTGCATTATACTAGGTGTTCATGCAATATGATGGGTTTCACAAGGCTAGACTGTGTTATGCTAGTTTACTTATGAAACACATGGCTCCATTGGCAAGTAAGTTGTGTTATACTAAGTGGCCATGTAAAAATGCTCAAGTTCATGAATTTGCAAGCTGCACAATACCAAATCCATGGAGTATTTTTTCAATCACGCCTCATGGAGAGCATAAAAACTTAACATCATGGGGGACCATTTAAAATCATAGGGGAACGTTTAATGTCATAGGGGATGAATTGTCTTAGGGGGTGTATAAAATTTTAATGTCACGAGGGATAGTTTAATGTCACAGGGGACGAATCATAAATCACTCCTCAACGAGCATTATAAACAACACCACCACAAAAGGGTGTACATGAATAAAATAATGACCACACCTTAGGGAGTATTGCACATAATAGCATCACCAAAGGAGCACAACATGAGATGCAAGGCCACACCTTAGGGGATATCCTGCATAATCTTACCACCAAAGGGGCACAACATGAGATGCAAGACCACACCTTAGAGGATTTCATGCATAAAACCACCACTAAAGGGGCACCACATGGATTGAAATGCCACATCTTAGGGGCTATCATGCATAATACCACAAATAAAGGGACACACTATGAATTGAAAGGCCACACCTTAGGGGATATCATGCATAACACCACCTCTATCATGCATAATACCACCACTAAAGGGACACACTATGAATTAAAAGGTCACACCTTAGGGGATATCATGCATAACACCACCTCTAAAGGGGTGCATGAACAATTACAAGGCCACACCTTAGGGGATACCATGCATAGTGCCACCACTAAAGGGGCACATGATTTAAATTATTAGAAGATGCCATTATAGACGGGGGAATATGCCCCCCTTAAAATGTTAGTGTACTTGTTACATTAATATTTTTAAGGAGATAATGGATGAAGAGGGGATCCCTTAGAAAGGATACACACCTCACAAGATAATTTGTCCTTGTCCCAAAGTGTATGGACAAGGACAACCATTTTGAGTATTATCATGTTGCTCCCCATTGATGAAATATGGTTGCACATGTTTTTGTGCTTCCATGCATTGAAATGAGCATCATATGATACTACGAATGCGACATAGCAAGGATAAACACCATAATAACTAATTTACTATTTTGTATGGATCTACATCAATGTCATATAGTTGAATTAACCATTGTAGTTTTCTTTTTAAAGCACAACACTCATCAGTAGAATGCCCAAACATTTGATGATATGCACAAAAGGATGATTTTTTTTGTTTGTTTGTTAGTGAATATCTCACGAGGAGGTGGAAGAGTGATTAATTCCAACCTCAAAAGTGTGCATAATCTACATTCTATCTTGAACAAGGGATGCAAAGCAAGGAGTCCATCTTTGCTTGAACAATGGGGTGGTATTGGGGTGGAAGATGGAATGAATGTCTTATGCAGAGGTGGATGGCCTTGGTAACCAAGTACTACTATAGAGGAATGCAGATGTGGGTGGTGTTGGGGTGGAAGATGGAATGAATGTCTTATGCAGAGGTGGATGTCCTTGGTAACCAAGTACTACTATAGAGGAATGCAATGTTTGTTCTAAGAGAGTGAATGTCATGTTCCTTATTTGTATCTAAACCTTGTTTAGAAAGGATCTTAAATCCTTGACCATAACACTTTTCTAAATTGATATGTGTATTGTTAGTTTCGTTTACAAGAGATGAATGAATAATTTTTGGCAAGAGAGCGTCATTATTGGTATGTGAAGTGGAATTATTCTTATGTATACATAATGGGTGAGGGATGTATTGTAAAGGGCTATCTTTATGAGAGGAAGAAAACATGTCAAGTGAAGGTATGGTAGGCTTTGCAAAATTTTGGCTAGGCTGAGTAGGTAAGGTTGGATGATGACATATGGTTTCTTCATGCTTCGGTGTATGTTTTTGAGGAGAATGTTGGTTTGAAGGGTGGGTAAAGTATTGTTTAGGGAGCTATCCATGATCTCCTCCTCTTGCACAAAGATATCCTCACTAGGAAGGTATGTATTGGGAGAGAAGGATACATGAGCTTCATCTTCTATTGGAGAAGCATTACCAAAAGCACAAAATGAAACATCAACCAAGGATTTCTAGGAAGACATCATTTGTTCAAAGCATTTAGACATTTTGAAAGTTTTTTACCAAAAGTAACAAAATTATATATATATATATATATATATATATATATATATATATATATATATATATATATATATATATATATATATATATATATATATATATATATATATATATATATATATATATATATATATAATGAATTGTTACAAAGAAATGCACAAAAGTTGGGAACATATCTGGAAAAAGCACTTGGAGAGATTACTGTCACTGAAATCTAGTCCAAAATAGTTTGGATAGGGGTGCGCTAGCACCCTAGACCAGAGGAATTAAATTTCAATGTTTTAAAAATGTGGTAATAAATTTAAGTGTCTCAGGATCCAAATTTGTTGATGTTGAGGTTTGGATACAAACAAATTTATGGAAAAACACAAAACCCTAATTTATCTATATGAAACACACAATCATGCATACAATTTTGTGTTTTTGAAGTAATGCAATATGCTCAAAAGACAACTTTCAGACTTAAAATATTGTATTGACTAAATCTATCTTGCAACAATTAAAAATAAACATTTTTTATCTTTTGAAATGAAAATACTATACAAATATTTACTTTTTTAATGCTTTTTATCACAATGTGCATGTATAAATGACAAACTCAAACAAACTAGAAGGTTGTACTCAGATTTTAAAATGATAAATTTTCAATTTCAGAAGGTTTTAAAACTGTAACAAGCGTTCACCAAAATAGGATGTGAGAAAAAGGGATCTAGGATCTAAATCACACTTTCTCCTGTCACATAGGTAGGAACCAAAAATCACAAACACCCACTTGGATACTAACCTCAATGGAAGAGCTAGAATGGTGGATCAGAGTTTTGGTTCTTTCTTGTGGTGAAGATTGCTATTGATTAATTGGTTGTTGATTGAATTTATTTGATAATGTAAATATGCACCTAGGTCAACTATGAGAATGCAACAAATTGATAAGTTTATAGACAAACACAAAACATAAAACTAGAAACAAAGTATAGAGCAACAAAGTGCAGATACAAAGGAACCTAACATATAAATTTGAGCTCAAATTGGGTGGACTAGGGCGCTAGCACCCTAGACCTAGAAAAGAAGATCTTTAGAATCAAAAACCAGATCTTGGACGACCACAATTTGTAGGGAATTTCATCCCAATCTCAACTTTAGAACTTCATTTGTCAGTATTTAATTTCATTTTCCCTAATTTGTCTAGGTATAAGGCTCGAATGCTAGATATTACAATTAGATATTCAATCATTTTCCAAATTCGATTTAGATCTGTTACCTACACACGAAGAAGAGGAGAAAGGGTTGTACCGTATAGGGGCTTGCCTAAGTCAAACCATGTTTTGGTGTTTCCAACTCCACAACGACTATGATGATGTAAAGAGTGCTTACCTTATGTCAGGCAGAGGCAAGTAGATAAAAATGAATGATAAATTGACTTAAGTGCCGCAACTTACCACTCAGATCTACTCTCCTTGATGGACTAAAGTCATTGTACTCATCTCATACAAGGAGAATTGGTTGCTTGATTGAAGGTTCTGCAAGTGTTAGTACTCACAAAACAAATGGACATAAAACATGAACAAACTAACATGAAAACTTGATGCATTTCAAATATGAATCTTGATTGAAATAATTGTTGTAAACTTTGGTAATTTTTCTCATGACTACTTTTTAGGATGCTCAATTGTGATTTCAAATTACTAGTTTGCTTAGTATTTCAAATGGTGAAAAAGACGTATTTATATGCATTAATTCGTTTTCCCATAAAATTAATCATCAAAAGCCAACAAATAGGATTGAAATTTTACATATTAAAATATCAACAATAATATATTTAAATTGGGGCCAAAATAGCTTGGTCAAGGGTGGTGGCACCCTAGACCAGACCTATTTTGGGTCTTTTGCTATCGGTAAATAAACATTAAATATTAATTTCCCAATTTAATCATGAATTTCTGAATATTATCATAAAATGGGCAATTTAAGAGCAAAATGGGTCTAGGCACATAGTGGGGAGCTAAACCTAGTGTGAAACTATCAAGCATGACAATTTACGACACTTTATTTAGCCCCCACTTTAGTGAGAGTATGAACTTACACTCATGCTCACACTAAAGTAAGGATAAGCCAAGAAGGGTTCATTTATCCAAGCATTGAAGAGGTGGGATGACATCGAATCTAGGAGATGTGTTAGCCCCTAGACTCAAGATCCTATGAAAAACCAATGTAAAGACAAAGGAACACACACACACATAAGGTGCAATGCGACATGACAAACATGAAGCATACACAATAAAGACACAAGAAAACACATAAAAACACAAGGGAAATATAATACACAAAGAAAACATGTAAAAGACACTAAGTAAACATATAGAAAACACAAAGCAAACAATAACACATAATAAAACACATACACAAAGGTTAGTACTAAAAAGGATTCAAGTTGATAAGATAAATAGACCTTAGTCTTAAATTTGTCTCAAATACCAAACGTCATTCATCGAATATAATGTTAGACAAAATGGTGCTCCCATAAGGATCAACAAGTTGCGTTATGCTAGATCACTCATAAGCTACATAGATCCACTGGCTAGCAAGTTGCATTATGCTAGATGTCCATACAATATGATGGGTTTCACAAGGCTAGCAAGTTGTGTTATGCTAGTTTACTTTTGAAACACATGGATCCATTGACAAGCAAGGTGTGTTATACTAGATGGCCATGTAAAAATGCTCAAGTTCATGAATTAGCAAGTTGTATAATGCCATTCCATGGACTATTTTTCCAATCATGCCTCAGGGAGTGCATAAAAGTTTAATATCATGGGGGACCATTTAACATCACTGGGGATCATTTAATGTCACAATGGATGAATCACCTTAGGGGGTGTATAAAAGTCTAACGTCATAGGGGACCATTTAACATCACAGGGGATGAATCATAAATCATGCCTCAGGGGGCGTTATAAAAAACACCACCACAAAGGGTGTCCACAAATAAAATAATGACCACACCTTAGGGAGTATTACACATAATACCATCACCTAAGGAGCACAACATGAGATGCAAGGCCACACCTTGTGGGATATCCTGCATAATACCACCACCAAAGGGGCATAACATGAGATGCAAGGCCACACCTTAGGGGATATCATGCATAATACCACCACTAAAGGGGAACCACATGGACTGAAATGCCACACCTTAGTAGGGATTGTTTTAGTGGTGAATCTTCATCAATTGGCTAATAGTTCATATCGATCAAGTCAAAATTGGAAAATATATTGCAACCAACGGGGTGGTCAAATTGCGCAAATTTTACGAATTATTGGTCCAATGCATTTCAATTCGCCATCAATTTATTTTATGAAGAAAATGTAATTAATATTTTTCCTTAACAAACCATGTGTTTCAAATAGACTAATTATTTTCACCTAGAATCTCAGAAGCATGTAGTGAATCGCCCACATATTCGCCAATACTATTAAAACAGCATTGTGCACTAGGAAACGTTTCACCAACATCATTAAATGTTCATTGTGTGTGAAGACGCATTTTTCCAATAAAATTTGCAAATAATTGCTTATGAGGACCCATTTCACCAATAGCATTAAAAAATAATCACATTTGAGGACACATTTTTCCAATTACATTAAAAAATAATTGTGTATGAGGACCCATTTCTCCAATACTAGGATAACTCCATGATAATCCTAGGGCCATAATCTCCTTGAAAATTACCATCGAGGTTTGAATTGCCCAACATTTAAATGTATCATTGTATAATCACGCGAGATTCACCAAATTTTTACTATACCATTTAAAAATCATGCGGAATTTTCCAAATATGGATTGATATAAATACAATCAAAACTCTAATTTATTCTTACACATTTTTATTCAATTCTAAACTTGTGAGCTCTCGATTCGGAAGTTAGACTTGGAATCTTGATCATAGGCAAGTTACAAACTTACAACTACATGAATTCCTGCATCAACGAATAGTGAGTCAGTGAAAACCTAAAGATAAGTGATAATTTATTCATAGTGTTATAAGATTTTTTATCTCTTTTTCATTCTTGCTTCAATCTTAAAGATGATATTGAGTAGGGAAAGAGATCTATATTCTATGTCTTCCTTAAACAAGAATTTTTTTTCAATTTTTATTCGAAGTGAGATCAATATGTCGAGCAACAAGTGCAACAAATGTCACACCTCATCTTGTTATTACTGATTTACTTTTACCTTCACGAGTAAATAGGATGGAAAATGCAATCATGATTTTGATATGTTTGCTAAATGAATGGAATACTGGAATAGGTATTATGAGAAAGTGTTGATAAATGCTTTAAAATAGTGTTATGTTTACATTGATGAAGAACATACATTGCTATATGAATATGCTAAAGTTTAAGATGCATAAGGATTTATTATGAATTTCTATTTACCATTGAAAATGTACTGAGTTGGTTACAGGGACAGGTTTAATCCTCCAGGTGGAGGGGAAGTATCACTCAAGAGAAGTGATTGGTCGAATAACCCTACATGAAACCTATTTGAGCTTACACACACACTCATAGTAGAATAGTTGAGTCGAGTCAATTTCAATTCGGTAAGTGAACCCTTTGTCTTAGTCTTGATTTATTGGAATTGGTTGGTCTAGATAAGTCGGGTCGGTTGGAACCAAGTAAGTAACCTTTGAGGATATGTTGATATGCTTGAATAATGTCTTTGAATTCATGGATTGAATTATGTGATTTTATGACTTGAGTTATATTCTCTAGTTTCTTGATTGATCATGATTTGTCTTAGTCCCTTTGATAAGTTTGAGTTATGCTTCATGTACAATCAATGATTATATATATACATAATAGATATGTGTGTGTGTGTGTGGAAATAATACTCATGCATAACAAATGTATACGTGCATGGAAGAAGGAATAACTTTACGTACCATGCACGAATACATCATATGCATCGAGATGTCAGATGGACACTATAGACATATAAAATTGACCTAACACCTATCACACACCCTAAATAGCATTGAACAACATCGAAAACATCCTGAACATCCCACAACATCCCACAACATCCCACAACATTCCACAAACATCCCACAACATCTCAAAAATATCTCACAACATCCCACAACATCTTGAAAACATCCTACAACATCCCAAAACATCCCAAAACATCACAACAACATCCAAAACCCTAATTTACTTTATTAATTGAATAATACAACATTATTTAAGTAATTCACTTTTTCATCGTTCTTAAAAAATTAAATAAACTCCATTTATTTAATAAAGTCATGAAAATCCTATTTCTGCTATTAATTGAATAAAACGACATTATTTGATTAATTCACGTTTCTTCATTTTGATCAATCAAATAAATTATATTTATTTAATAAAGTCTTAATCTCACCTTATTTCATCCTGATTAGTTAAATAACACCAAATATTTAATTACGTCGCTAAATCACATTATTCCCCTAAGTTAATTGAAATATTAAATCATAATAATTTAATCACGACACTTTCCCTCAAAAATTTTAATAAATTAAATCAAACTATTCAAAACATTATAAAAAATAAAATCAAACTAATGCAAACTTTGTTCGCAAAAGTCAAACTTGATTTGCACGTTCAACTTAAAAGGAATTAATTAATTAAATCAATTAATCAATTCTCCTCACCCACTTTCTGATTGAGCAAATTAGGATTGTTGACTGAGCCATCTAATTTGCTGACTAATCAATCAATTTCCTAACTAAGCTATCTAAATAATGACTAATCAATCTAAATCCTGATTGATAAATCTAAATCCTGACTAGCTAATCTATTCCTCAATCACACAAATTGTGCAATCTACTTTGCATAATCTATTCATGTCTATTTTCTCTCAACACCTTTGGACTGTTGATATTGATCCAACATTGTTGAATCCTGATTGTCCGTTTCAAATCTCATTTTCTATATAACAAACCTCTTTCCTCACAAAAAAGGATTGAAGAGTCAACATCATCTGCACAATGAAGTATTGCCAACATTCACAACCACCATTAGAGCTTCAACATATTTCTTCGATCAACCGACCATTCGAGCATCAAAGATTTGCACACGAACTATGGAGGCTTCGCAGTGATATGAACAATCCAACATCAGGTGAACACACTTTGATACGGAATGGTAACATTTTGTTGTTGTTTTGAATTCAATTTGGTAATCATAGGATTTCTTAATATGTTTTTAATAGCTTAGTTTCATTTCGTAAGTGTAGGATTAAATCTAGATTAATGTGCTTGATCTTAGATTAGATTTTGATTTCAATCACATTTAATCTTGTTTGCACCTGTGATTTTCCCCCTCACACATTCTGGCATACCCGGTGGGACCCTTGTTCCTTACACTAACGTTCGTATGAGCCATTTTTGAAGTTGCAGGTTCCAAAATTGCATTTGAAGAAGTTTTCACGTACTGTCCCAAATTTTTTTGCGATTTCCTTTCAAGAAAACTGTGTACTTGACTCTGAAAACCGCACATCTGACACTAAGAATTGCACATTTGACAATTTTCTGAGCATTTGATTCTAACAGGGGAGCACTTGCTCTAAAAATTGAGCATTTGAATAATGAAAGGGGCACAGTTGCTCTAAAACTTAAGCATTTGATTCTGATAGGGGCACGTTTGACTGTGATTCCTAAGCATTTGCTCTGACAGACCTGTGCATGAGATCTGCACTTTTGTAATTGATTATTTTGCTAATGTATGTCTATTTTTTAATGTGTAATAGGTGCTAACGTGTTTGTATGTAGGGTTTGAAGGACATTAACTTGTTTTTTGTAGGGAAAACAAACGGTCAAAGCATTCCAGATCTACCAAGTTTTCATAAGTTAGGAATATTTGTTTTGGTGCATAAAAAGAACAAACAAACTTTGTTTTAGTGCTATTAAAATGAACCATTTCAAGCTTTCTTAAGATAGGAATCATAATTTGGTGCTTTAAAAAGAACAAGACAAATACACACATCGCTTTGGTGTTATTAAAAATTGAACCATTTCCATGCTTTCTTAAATTAGGAACCTTTATTTGGTGCTTTTAAAAAAGAACAATACAAATGAATCTTTTATTTTAGTGCTCTTAAAAATGAACCATTTCAAGTTTTCTTAAGTTAGGAATTGTCATTTGGTGCTTTAAAAAGAACAAAAAATTTCAATTAAGGTGCTCTAAAAATGAGTTCCTTCCAAGTTTTCATAATTAGCAAATTTGATTTTGGTGCATAAAAAGAACACAAAATGATTTCTTTTTGTTGACGCACACTCATTTTCACTTTTTTTGACCAAGTTAATAACAAGGATTGATTTCTTAGAAACACTCAGATTTGGGTTTAAAAATAAACAAGTTATTCTTTCTGTCTTGCACCATTGCTATCTTAAGTGAATGATATCCTGAATACTTCATTTTTTTTTATACGTAAATATTTTATATTAATTCAACTAAAAAATATTTTACATTTAGCACTGTAATTGTCTATGAATTCAAACCCCATACCACCAAAAATCTAGCCCTACCCTCCATACATCAAACCAGACACACCAACCCTGCACCAAGACCACCCAAACCCAACCACCAAAAACCCATACAGATTTATACCAAAAACATTTTAACATTAACACAAAAACCCTACACATCAGTCGACCCACAACACACCATCCACAATTAGAAAGTCCCAAAAGAGATGACGCCAGTCCACCCCACCCAACGGTTCCAGAAACAAGAAATGTTTCAGGAAGATGAGTCTGCATCTCGCCTACTCTCGGTGGCGCCTAAGCTCTTCCCCAACAATATCCATGATAAACAGATATATCTCCATTCTCTCCCTAGGAACCAGATCCCTCTGTAGGTCTCGTGGACGTGACACCCCAACACCCGGAATTGCAACAATTATCACATCCATGGCACCCTCCAAGAGATTCTCCCACACTAGCTTCTTCACAATTAGCAGAGCCATAGCTCATGACACTTACAGGTCCAAGAGCGAGGTGAGAAACCTAGCAGCAATGTCGACATTGGTCCTCCAATGCTCAGACAAACACATAAAATCCTCGCCAAGCAGTAATTCCGCTACTCTAAGAACCAGCTTGTCCCACACCTTAAAAACAAAAATTAGACATCCATGCCTTATGCACCCATAAAATTCCCAGAGTTTCCTACCAGATGACAAATTGATAGGAGACTCCATTAATTCCATCGAAGAGAATGATTCATTTACACTAGCAAACAACTTTATAACCTCAAACAAACACCCGCATCCCATCGCACCATTCCTCACATCATCCAGAATGCAGTAGCTAGTTGAATTTAAGAAGCTGAATAGACATCCAATGTAGCCCATTCGCCACCCTCCAATCTTAGATTCCCGCCATCACCACTTCCTCCTCACCCATGCCAACCAAGAATATGTCGTCACCTCCCGACAACACCAAGTACAACCCACCCACTTGGTAGTCAAACTGAATACTTCATATTGGTGCAATTAAAAGAACAAGTTGTTTCATTTTATTCACATATTTTTGGGGATAACATCTCTTGAGGTGCTTAAAAAGAATCAAACTGCTATGAAGTGTATGTTGTGCATTCAATGTTTGGCAAGCTAGATGGTTGTCTTCTTCCCTCACACCTTTTGGCGATCTTGGGTGAGCGAAAACATCTTGAGCTTCACACCTTTCTTTTCAAGCATACGTTTTTAGAGGGCCTGCCTATTGAGAAACATCCTACGCTGGAGAACTCATAGGTGACCCAAGCGGTACTTTCATTTTGGACCGCTATATAAATAAGTTGTGGGTGTGAGGAAAGTTCAACATCCTGCCAGGTGCTGCTAGCCTATGCCGACATATTCTACCTCAGTATCCTTGTGATGCGTAAAAACCCGTAAGGGCTAGGAGGTTCTTAATTGAACAAAACACCGCATGTATAGGGGCTCGAAAATAATATCCCCAGAACATTACTACAAGCCAAATTATTTTAGAAGCTACCCCTTTCTCCAATTTTTTTTTTTGAAAGTGGTGCATTGGAATTTACTTCTGAGAAGGTACTTGCCATGTTCGACTACAGGCCCGTGCCATAAGTTTCATATAAAATCATCCCTTCGGGGCATGAGGCAGGCCTACCTAAAAGAATGGTTTCTATCCACTAGGGCTGTAAATGCTTGTTTATGTTAAAACTTGCCAAATACATTCAAAAAAATTTGACATCAAACTCTGTGCTTGATCTAAAAAGAACACATCCATACAAACATTGAACATGATGGTTGAATCACAAACCATTTTACTTAGTGTATACTTGTGAAAGAAGCCCTATGTTTGCACTTATTGAAAGTATTTTCCTTAAAAGGTTTCTAAATATTCAGGATTTTATTTCAGGTTGCATTGATCAAAGTAAACATTTGGGAACTGTGGCTTGGGTGTTATGATTTCACAACTTGAGCTATAGACATGAAGGTCACACAAGTCCATTCTTTTGAGTTAGTCCAAGTGTTGTTGTATCACTTGCCATACTCAAAACACAAAGAAATTGAGAGAAAAACCAACTTTAAACTTGCAAAAATCTAGAGAAAGATTGCTTAAAAAATTAGTTGCATTTGCTCTCACATTTTCTGGAGCACTTTCCAAAAAATTCATTGCACTTGCAAAAAATTCCAGTGCAATTGTCACATTTTCTGAGCATTTTCCAAAAATTCATTGCATTGGCTCTTTGTCCCGGAAAAGCCATTGATGAAAATCAGTTCCATTTGATAGTAACTGAGCACTTGCTGCGGGACCCACACACTTGCTTTTATTTCCTTGCATTTTCTTATGAGAAACCAGTGTACTTGACACTGAAATACTTGCATTTTCCCAAGAAACTCTCTTTTTCCTGAGTAGCCATAGCATTTGACAGAAACACACAAAAGTTGTATTTTCCATTTCAGCTCACACTTGCTTCTTCGAAACCTGAGCACTTGACACATTTTTGGCTGCACTTGATAAATCTGGCCACTTTTTCTCACAGTTTTCTACATTTTCTCAGAAACTAGTGCTATTGCTTTATCCTGCTGACAATTGGGAAAAACAAAATGAAGCTATTTACAAGATCATTGTTAGAATGGAACGATCATAAAACCAGATAAGTCACATAGTCCCTCATCCATTATTCCCATCCTACTTATTAGAAATCAAAATCAAACAAACCATTGGGATCATTCCTTCACTCAAACATCTATGATATCAACAGTTACTTGGAACTCATAGATAGTTCAAGTAAGCTTTTCCGCAACATATCCTCTAGACAAGGAAGTGAAATATCGACCCTAGTTCTTCAACATTTTGATTTCTAAAAAGTAGCACCATTCTAGAACAACACTCGAACATTAGGGTCTTGAGCTTCATAGCAACCATCTCAAAACACCATTCACCATATGACCATCTGGTGACCAACTACTCTGGTTCAACAACCGAACCTTAAACTAGCAATCATACAACCACACTTCGAACCGATTGAAGGAGCACAAACATATATCATCAGCGGTTTAAGGAGCTTTATATTTGAGACAAAAGAAACACCCAACCAGTGGAGAAATGCAGCGAACATCTTAGATACACAAGAGGAGAAAACAAACCTAGCAGTTGAAAGACCCGTGTTACCACCTCTCGCATGGTAATATGTATGATCCTCTTAGAAATATAAACCAAGTGACCTTATGATAGGGTATTGAGTATCAAAACATCCCCAAAACATGTTGATCTATTACCCAAATTAATCTTATCAAGGGTCACAACATCAAATAGGGAAACAACATCAAGGGTTTCAAAATTGCCATCAAGGAATAAGTCCAAAACATCAAATTGTCCTAAATAAAATTGAGAGAGATCTTGAGGAACTTAAACGAAATTGAAATCCGACGTATCGCCATTGCCATGTGAAACTTCAGAACATTAAACATCCATAACAAACATACATCATTCCATAAACACCTCAATATCCACATCAACAAGCCTTCCAATATCAGTAGTATCAAGAAGTTCTGCAACACCAAGGTGTACCTCAAGTGCAATATCAAAATGTACCTCAATCATAGTATCAAGAAGTTTCACAACACCAAGGTGTACCTCAAGTACAATAACAAAATGTACCTCAAACACAGTATTGAGGAGTTCTGCAAAATCAAGAGAAAAACAATCAAGAAAAGCCACAGAGGAAAAATTACCAAACAAGAAGGAAAGTCACCCCTTTGGGAGAGACTTTAGAGGTAATCATGCATAAACTAGTACAATAGGACCTTATCAAAATCAATGATAGTCCAACTTATGGTGAACCAAACTTTAAACCCCCTGCGTATAGATTGTATGAACAATGTGAGTTCCACAAAATCAAAGGTCATTGGGTGATCCCACAAAGTTGGTTTACAATTTTTTGGAGATTCTGATTTTTGCTGAAATCACATATTTTTAGAAAATATAATGATTTAAGCCTTAAAAAGTTTCATTTAAAGCATTCCAATTAAAGAGGGTTTGATCAAACTACCTTAGATCAAAACCCCTTGGATAGAACCTCGCTAGTTTTAAACCATACCTATAACGGAGTCTCCTTTACACCTATCAAAATGCTGATAAAAAACCACTTTTGATTTACCTTTTGGGGGATTAAATGAATTCATTTAAAATTTAATTTTTGTAAGTATGTACTCCTTATTATAAGCTTCCTAAAAAGTATAATTTTAAATAAATTTAATTTTATTATTATATTTTTTATTTATTTCTTGTGAATGTAGGTTTTTCACTGAAAATCAAGCTCTCTATTATGCACATGTGGAAAAATAGAAGATTATCAATTTTTTTTTTGAAAAATATGAGTGCACCAGATATTGAAGTCCTTGATCCAATAAAAAAAATAAAAAATTGATACATACAAAAAATTTATGTGTTATATAGTCCACCTATTTCTGAATTGTAGTTGGTTTGACTTCAAAACTTGATTAAGGAAAAAATATTCAATAAAACACTATGAAACCAATTGGAAGCACTAGATATCATAGTTACAAATCTAAATTTTTTAAAAAAAATTCTTTTATCCTTCATGGAAAAAAAGTTATGTGTTATATGGTGAGCACCACTCCTTAAAAATGGTGTTTATTGAAAAAACTAGTTTTCGAAGGAGATGGAAAAAGAAGTGCAATCTGATTCCAAATTTTTTGAAAAAAATATATTTAGAATCTATAGACAAAATGTCACAAATCACTAGTTTGCATCATCTTCAAATTCCTCATGGTTTAGCCGCTATAGGCGCCCGAAAGTGAAGATTTAGTTAGAAAAAATCAGTTCAGTGTCTAGTTTGGCCAAAAATTGTAAACTAGTATTGTGGGATCACCCCATGATACATCATAATGTGTTACACTCAAAAATATCATTCAAGACCTTATTGATCAAGGAGAAATAGTTATTGAAGATGACATTCAAGGCTCAAACAATAATGACAACAATGACAACATCTCAACCTCAAAAGTTGAAAACAATGATCAAGAGCTATCTATCACTGATCACATTGACAATATCTCTACATCATCTAGTGAGCAAGAGGACATAAACCGGGAATCTAATCCCAAGCGTGATCAAACTCAATCACCCAAGTCTAACAATGATCTAGTGCAAGATATATGGACATCATCCAATCTCATGGCAATACATATTGAGGATCAAGAGACTCTTAATCCAACGCTTATACCCAATGTAGAAAATATAAGCCAAGAGTTATCACCCTTATGTCCACATTTTGGGGAAATCCAAGGATCCTTTACAAGCAATCCTTTCTTTTAAATTGATCCATATCAAGAACACAAACCAAAGCATATCAAAGATAATACCACACAAAGTCAAGATCAAGAATCCCTACCATCAAAATACTAGAATGACTTGGCAGATATCTTCCAAGACATCCAAAGCTTTCCAAAAGAAGAAAAAATCTATATGCCAAGAAAACATACATCTACCCATTAGATGCTTACTCCTAATGGACATGTAGATGATCTTCATCCAAAACAAGAGTTTGATACTATTGATATCATAAACAAGGAACAAGAGTTACCTAATCTTAACATCTTTACACATGATCAAAGCACAACAAAATCTATAGACATATCTAAAATTGATCAAGAAGAAGCATTAAGATAAGAAATATCCTCTAGGTAGGTTGAATACATCGAGCATGAAAATATGGAGCACAGTATCTTAAAATTAGAAAAGATAATGGACAATCCTGAGTAGCAAAGTAGTGGGTATACAATAATCAAAGAAGCATTGATATATTTTGAAGGGCCATCAAAATCTAATATTTCATAGGATCAGATTGACAATATCAATCAAGAAGTTATCCCACATATGAAGGATACTATCAATGAAGAAGCTATCACATTTAAAGATCCACAAAAGAGTAGAGAAGGATTAGCATCTTGTTTCCAAGATAAGACATATCCTATTGCAAATAAAATTTGTCAACAGATTCATTATCAAGACAGAGGATTAGGCCTACATGAATAGGGTATCCTAGAACCAATGCATATTATTGGCAATCCTAAGCATCAAGGTCTTGGTTATTCAACAATTAAGGGATCTAAACATATCAATGATACCTCTATAATACTGGGGCAACTTTATCTAAAGAAAGCATCAACATAGATAGCACAAAGAGTCCTTATGATGAAATTTCTACCAATGCTACAACTAGCCATAACATCAATTGTCATCCACATATTTTTCCACCCTCTCATTAGGACTGCCAACAAGAGAAAAGGCCATACTCAAGAATGAAACAATTCATTGAAGCAAAAGAATCAGAAAAAAAAATGGATAAGAAAGATTCAAATGGATGCAAAAGAAAAAGAAAGAAAATCATCCCTATCAAACTCTATTAGTCAAAGAAACTATGGGGAAAAATAAAAAAGGGAATTTCATCCATCAAAAATGTCTAGCAATGCAAAAGAAAACTTCAAGAGAGACCTACAAGGTATATCAAGACGTTGGTCCCAATCAAATCTCCATATCCACCCATCATTGCTCATCATCCCAAGTTTGGAGAGTCAAAGGTTCCAAACTATCAGCCAATCCATTTGAATATCATATCCTCAATGCATTTCGCCATCCATGATATCCAAATCTCACATTGACCTTGTGTTGGCAACAACTCTTTTTCATAAGGATTCTAAGGGCACTCTATCACGATGTATGCATCAAGGTAAAGTTAACTCCAGTATTGACAAGGAATATAAGAATTATCAGGGGTTACATTCAAGCGTCTGTATCCTAGAAAAACAACTCCTCCAAGAAGGATATTGTTGGCATGTCATGACAACAACAACAAAAATATCAGCACCAGTAGCGTCTACATCAACACCACCAGGTGGTTCAACACGAGCAAAAAATTGTCAGCATAATGAAAACCTGGTAAACAAGCGTCTTGTGTGACATCAAAAATTAATTAAAAACAAAAAAAATCAAGAAAATAGTTAAGAGAAAAATTACCCTCCAATGAAAACCACTATGGTGGCACTTTGGACAAGTACCATGATGAAAAACTGGAAAATAGGCATCATGTGTAGAATCGAGCATCTACGTGCACCATTTCAGGTGGAAGCATCTCAGCTGATCCATAATAAACCCACCTTACCTTGATCTTGACAAATGTTTGGTGCACACTTTACACTTTCTTATGGAAAACATCTTGACATGGGTCACTATCATTGATCCTATCCTATCCAACATTATCTGAGCCATAAGGCATTGTCCAATGGGGCATACTCTATCCAAACATGTTATCCTATCACAAGCTAATCTATCACCTACATTGCTAGACACTGGGGGGCAAGTACTTATATCTTTCTTTTGAATAAATATTGATCTATGTCTTGTAGCTCACATTGTGATCCAGGCATTGTCCAAACAACAAGGTGTGCCACATGGTACCCTTCCCAATTCATCCTACCAACAAGGTATCCTACCAACACACCACTAGGGTAACCTTCAAAACAGTTCATCCCAACAACAAGGTATCCCGCCAATGCACTATTAGGGTAGCCTTCAAAACAATTCACCCCAACAACAAGGTATACCTGCCAACACACCACCAGGGTAACTTTCAAAATAGTTCATCCCAACAACAAAGTGTACCACCAACGCACTACCAAGGTAACCTTCAAAGATACCAACAACATGGATTATTCCTTCACTCAAAAATTTGAAGATATCAACATTTGCTTGAACCTCACAACTAGTTCAAGTAAGCTTTTCCGCAACATATCCTCTAGAAAAACACAGTGAAATATCAATCCAAGTTGTCAATATCTTAGCACTATCAGGGTAACTTTCGAAACAGTTCATCCCAACAACAAGGTATACTTCCAATGCACTACCAAGGTAACCTTCAAAGATACCAACAACGTGGATTATTCCTTGACTCAAAAATTCTAAGATATCAACAGTTGCTTGAACCTCACAGCTAGTTCAAATAAGATTTTCCACAACATATCCTTTTGAAAAACATAGTGAAATATCAATCCAATTTTTCAATATCTTCCACCCAGGCAAAAGGGCAATTTTTTTTTTTTAAATGGAAAAGAGCAATAAAATAAAATAAAATCTAGAAAACAACAAAAATAAAAAACATTTGAAAAATATCAAAAACAAACATCGTTGGGTTATTCCTTCACTCAAATAGTCTAAGATATCAACATTTGCTTGAACCTCACAGCTAGTTCAAGTAGATTTCCCGCAACATATCCCCTAGACACAGAAGTGGAATATCAATCTAGACTATCAAATGTTGTTATCCAAAAACAAGTTTACGATTTGAGTCAAATGGTCAAACTATGTGGTCTCTGCGTGTACAATGTAGGAAAGGCTTAATAACCCCCAAGACCCTAGGTCAGTCTCCTTAGCTTTCTAACATGTTTTATTTTCAACGTAGTCAAAACATACAAAATCCAAAAATATTCACAAAACAAAAAATGTCAAAAACATTCAAAACAAGTGAACTACGAGCCTCTACGTGTACAACGTAGGCAAGGCTTATCTTTTATGAGCCCCTGAGGCCCTAGGTTAGTCCCCTGAAAACAACAAAAACATCATAAAAACTCAGAAAAATCAAAAAGATCTATCCTGTCATCAAAATCCACAATAAACTATTCACCCATAATAAACAGATCATCACACTAACCCTTTGACAAAACAAATAAACAAACAAAGAAAACACCAAAAAGCTATAATTTTCAAGCAAACGATCGTAAATATTTTATTGCAAAATAGACTGAAACAAATCCAAATATCAACTACCTATCTTTTTGACAATTCACCAACATATTGAGATATGCGTTAACGGATTTGTTCCTATGATAGACATGTTCAACAATGGATAATAGTTCTGAAACCTCAAACAAATATGGCAAGTGATACTGCAACTTTGTTTTTATCTTTTTGTAGTCTTATTTTTATGATTTATTTTATTGGCTCATTCTCAGGATCTCTCAAGGATGTCCATAAGGATTTAGAGAAGGAATGGGGGAAATTGAGCGTCATTTTGATTTGATGTTTGTAAGATATTTTTGTAAAAGTATCATGGTGAATATTTTCTTTATTGAGTATATCAAAGTTGTGTTGAGACAATTCATGAAGCAGTTGCATGTTAGGTGTTCTATACCTCTTTGTGTGACCGGTTCAAAAAGTTTTTAGCATAACCCGAATATATACTTGAAACAAAGTTTTTGTATGCCTGGTATGAGCAAAGATACTCCTTTTTTGTAGAGTCAAAGTCCACACAATAGATACAAAGTCACCTTGGTCATTAATACCCTGGTGCATCGTATATGTTTGCTACATCAAACAAGATTGTTCAAAACTGCGAAGTCTCCAAAGCAAAGCGAAAGCAACTCATTAAGTACTAACAACATCTAATTTCTTTCCATCATCAAAAATTTCTTCTAACTAACATCCATCCTGCATAACAATATCATTAGTACCATATCCATCTTGCATCCAAAATGTCATCAATACATATCATGATGATAATAAACCAATAAAAATATCATGTATCATGTATGGGGCATATATCCATATCATCACATAAACAACATATCTCACAATGGTATATCAATCATCCATAATAAAACATCATATGAACCAAAGTATGATTCATCCATCCATATCATATGCATACATCAAAAAAATATGTAAACATCATATAAGGTCTGATAGTATGTGGCCATCTGTAAAAAATGATCCCGCTCTGCTCTGAAACTATCATGCTCGGCCCTAAGAGTATATCTCTTTTCCATAAGCAATTGTACCTAAGCCTCTACAGCATGTCGTTGACTGCTCTCACTATCCTGCTTGTACCTCAAAATGTCTACTTGAGCCTCCGTGGTTTGTCGCTACACTATCTCTGCATCCCTAGCAGTAGTCATCTGAGCTAACAGTATATATCCATCCCTAGGTGGTGCAGGGGGAACCAGAACCTATCCATGACCCTACGCCTGAGGCATGTGCTCATCCTGACCACCATGTTCCCCATCATCTCAGACCCTATCCAACTGCTCTGTAAGAACCTCAATACGCTATCGCTCCTTGTGATGACTTGTAATACCTACTCTTCCCAAAGTGGGATCACCCCCAGGATCAGTGAACCTCAATGGCCTGCACCATGCCCACCGTTGATCATAATCAAGAGTAGTACCTGGATCTGCTAAACCAATTAGCCAACCCCAACCAACTGGGGCAAGTGCTTTGAACTCAACAACAACATCTTTGTCTGCTTGGTGACCCCATACATGGACCTCCCTAGTGGTCTGATTGAACTGAGCCTCATAAGCATCAGGAACCCGACCTTGTCTCTCTCCAAATTGATGACATACTCTATCTGGTAAGTAATGCTCTAGCACAAAATAAGAATTACCAATCAACCATCAGTTCTATTGATAGAAAACAAAATGCTCTAGATCCTTTGGCCATGCCTCACAGTCCATATAAGGTCTCCACACAAAACTTGGCATCTCATCGAAAACATGACGCCAATAGGGAAGATCCCTGGGCAAGGTGTAGTGCATTAAATATCCATAATGATATGAGTATGGATCATCAGGAGTATGATCCTGTATCCCGTCAGGTCAAGCAACTGCAAAGTGCTCCCAATCCCAAACATGCAAAAGAGAGACACCTGCGGAAATAGATTTCCTGCCCTGATACACAACCTTGTGCATATCTCTATAAAGGCGGGCGGGAAGAAATGAACCCCAAGCATGTACCTCATCCCATTCTAGAACATATTCTCAATGCATATGCCCCAACCCACAGGAAACTGCCAATCTCTCCTATCATGAACAACTAGTCCTGAAGTCAAACCACATAAGACAAGTGAAATAGGGTCTGTGCTACTAGAAAACTCAGATAGATCAATCTCTGACTGGTGCACCTCCAAGTGTCTAACACCTAATACACGCCACATGGCGCGGGTACCACGTCGAACATGATATGTAACAAGCTCGCTTTGGATAGGAAGATAAAGTATCCTCCACATATCCTCAAGGGTAACAGTCGCCTCTCCTATAGGAAAATGAAACGAGGACGTCTTTGAATGCCACCACTCCATGAGTATGGTCATCATCACTATGTGAGTCCTGATGGGAGGCATTTAACATATATAACGTAGTCCAACTACATCTAGAAAGTCTTGCTCTAGAACATCGAAATGGGCAATTGGATCAAACAGGTCCCGAGGTCGTCTCTCCCTCGGCTGCAGTGGTTTGAGGACCACCTACAATCATTGTAACCCATAATGTTAGGGTTTCTCTCTAAAAATGTAAAGCAACACAAAACGATACCAAACATAATGATAAATAACACTTAGGATGACAAACAAGAAAATGATAGCAGGGTTTAAATGAAACAAAAGCACATGCAAGGGTTTAGAGCAGATGCTTAGAAAAAAACAAACAAAAGCAAGGGTTTAAAGCAAGGGTGAGGTTCTAGAGCAAGGGTGAGAAAATAAAATGCAAGGGTTTATAGCAAGGGCGAGGATCTTTTGCAAGTGCAAGGAAACAATCAAAACAACAATCAAATGCAAGGTTTTAGAGAAAAAGCGAGGTTTTAGAGCAAGTGCATGAATCAGATGTAAGGGTTTAAGTCAAAAGTGAGGTTTTATAGCAAGTGCAAGGGTTTTAAGGTCAAGTGCAAGATTTTGACCTAGAAAATGTAAGAAAAATGATGTAGATGCTCTAAATTCACCAGAACTTTGCTATTGACTCAAGAAAATTTATACACGTAATACGAGAATGTAACAAGATGAAAAGAAAAAATGACAAGGTACATATTGGGCCACCGATGCCTACGGGCTGTCTGAACTCTTGAACCAAGTCAAAACAATGTGGGGCTCTCTAAATCCTTGTCATTGCTCCTCAATAACTAACAAAATGGGAAATGTAGAGACAAGAATTAGCTATAGGGTCAAAGCACAAATGAACCAATTAGAAGCCTAATTGCCTATTTTAACCCTCAAGAAACCATAATTTTACCAAGGAAACACTAATTTTTAATTAGGTAACCTTCCTACTTTCAAATTAGAAGCTCCCAGAAACATCAGAACGAGAAACAAAGGACCTATGGACCTAATTATTCATCTTAAACACATCAGAACTAAAATAGAACAGGGTCCTGAGCCTAACCTCAAACTCAAAAAATTTGGCCAACTTCTTGAGGGGGTAGCACAAAGTCCTACCATCATTCCACTGAACGTTGGGGCACGAAGGGGAATAAATTTTTTCAAAAAACTTGATCTTAAAAATAGAATCTTTGAAACAAAGCAACCAATACTTTGTATCAAAGAGGGGAAAATTGTAGACATGTAAAATTGACCTAACACCTATCACACACCCTAAACAACATCAAACAACATCGAAGACATCCCGCAACATCCCACAACATCCCACAAACATCCCACAACATCTCTGAAACATCCACAACATCCTGCAACATCTCAGAAACATCCCACAACATCCTGAAACATCTTGAAACATCACAACAACATCCAAAACCCTAATTTCCTCTATTTTTTTTTGATACACAAGTTTGATTTATATTATAAAAAAGAGAGTACAATCGTCTGCAAACGTAGGTAATTCTTCTGCCATTAATTACCAGTAACACCAACCCGGCCACCAAAACCCGAGGACCACCCCAGAGACGGTCGAAACAAGAGACCCATCTCCCCAGAGATAAACACCCAACCTTCCAAAAACCACCACCCCACTTCCAAAACCATCTAATAATCCAACAGGCCAAACAAGTTTGACCCCGCCCATGTACATACAAGTCCCAAACACCCAAAATTCTCAAAATGGCCATAAGAGACTGAAACTACAAACCCCAAAATTGGAGAGCGCCATTAGACCATAGACATAAACTCTAAAATTTACCAGAATCATCAAATACATACAGATATTCATAGAAAATTATTTAAGACAACAAATTCTTCAAATGCATTTACCCACTCCACACCACCCGTGGCCATCAGGCTGAAGAATTTCTTCAAGAATTCAATGGCCACCGCTGCCACCATCCTATGTTTGCTCAACGCCGAACCACTCAAGTCAAGAAGAATGGAGAATAGCTTTATGACCTCATCCGATCCTCGAATAGCTGCGAAATTACTCGGCCTTGGAACTCCTTTGCCTTCGACAACAAAACTCAACACCTCGCCTACACCACCCACCAAATCCTTAGGAAACATCTTCACCAACAACAGTTTGGCTTTAGCCTTAGACTCGCCATTATCTAATAGGGATGCCAAAAACTGAGAAGATATGTGGAGATTGTCTCTCTCGAACTCCTTATTTGCCAAATGACTAGGGCCCAAGATCATTTTCGTTGCCACCAAGACTGGTAGGTCTTTGTTAGAAAGAATCCACTTCAACCATTGATCTTTTATTTCTCTGAAGGAGGCTTGTCTGGCTGAGGAGTTTAACGAAATTGGCATGTCCGTTCCAAACTTCGCTATGCCATCGACGTAGACTTCGATGACAAAGCGAGAGCGCTTCACCATGAGTGCCACCACCATACAAATATAGTCCGCCACTAGATTCCTCCACTAAAACCGCCACTAACCGATGAAAACAACATAAATAAATGAAATAAAATAGATAAAATGCTTACTTAAACACTATTGTTCGATTTCTGCCAAGTACTAGCCCGCCGCCATCCTTACATATGACTTCCCTCCAAACATGTTGCTTTAAAACCATAATGAACGGCCTCCAGGGAATGATGCCTATGACATCCTCAAGCTCTGGAGAGGTAATTATCGTCTCCATCACGTGACTACCATCCTAGTCACCATCTTCTGCGTCCCCCTTGACCCTTTCCTTTTTTCCACCTCATCTCCCAGCTAGCCCTCCTAGCACATCAATGCTGAAGTGAGGTAAAGAAAGAAAGGAGGGGGAGCCCTAATTTCCTCTATTAATTGAATAATACAATATTATTTAATTAATTCACTTTTTCACCATTCTTGACAAATTAAATAAATTCCATTTATTTAATAAAGTCATGAAAACCCTATTTCTGCTATTAATTGAATAAAACAACATTATTTGATTAATTCACATTTCTTCATTTCGACCAATTAAATAAATTATATTTATTTAATAAAGTACTAACCTCACCTTATTTTGTCTCGATTAGTTAAATAACACCAAATATTTAATTGTCACTAAATCACCTTATTCCCCTAAGTTAATTGAATTATTAAATCATAATAATTTAATTATGACACTTTCCCTCAAAAATTTGAATAAATTAAATCAAACTATTCAAATCATTATCAAAAATCAAATCAAGTAATGCAAACTTTGTTTGCAAAAGTAAAACTTGATTTGTACGTTCAACTTCAAAAAAGAATTAATTAATTAAATCAATTCATCAATTTTCCTCACCCACTTTCTGATTGAGCAAATTACAATTGCTGACTGAGCCATCTAATTTGTTGACTAATCAATCAATTTCCTAACTAAACCATCTAAATCTTGACTAAGCAATCTAAATCTTGACTAGCCAATTTATTCCCCAATCACACAAATTGTGCAATCTACTTTGCACAATCTATTCATGTTTATTTTCTCTCAACACCTTTGGACCGTCGATCTTGATCCAACATTGTTGAATCCTGATCGTATGTTTCAAATCTCATTTTCTATATAGCAAACCTCTTTCCTCACAAAAAAGGATTGAAGAGTCAATATCATTTGCACAACGAACTATTTCTGACATTCACAACCACCATTAGAGCTTCAACACATTTCTTCGATCAACCAACCATTCAAACATCAAAGCTTTGCACACAAACTATGGAGGCTTCGCAGTGATACAAACAATCCAACATCAGGTGAACACACTTTGATATGGGATGGCAACATTTTACTATTGTTTTGAATTCAATTTGGTAATCATAAGATTTCTTGATATGTTTTCAATAGCTTAGCTTCATTTCATAAGTGTAGGATTAAATCTAGATTAATGTGTTTGATCTTAGATTAGATTTTGATTTCAATCGCATTTAATCTTGTTTTCATCTATGATTTTCCCCTTCACACATTCTAGCACGCCTGGTGGACCCTTGTCCCTTACACTAATGTTTGTATGAGACATTTTTGAAGTTGCAGGTTCCAAAATCACATTTGAAGAAGTTTTCACGTACTGTCCCAAAAAATTTTGCAATTGCCTGTCAAGAAAATCATGCACTTGACTCTGAAAACCGCACATCTGACACTAAGAACTACACATTTGACAATTTTCTGAGCATTTGATTATAATAGGGGAACACTTGCTCTAAAACTTGAGCATTTGACTGATGAAAGGGGCACACTTTCTCTAAAACCTAAGCATTTGATTCTGACAGGGCCGCATTTGACTGTGATTCTTGAGCATTTTCTTTGACAGACCTATGCACATTTTTTTTATTCAAGGGGTAAACGCTTTTGACCGAAGCTATGAACCGGATACAACCATTCAACAATAACACCCCAATGGGATTTGAACCTTGGTGGCAAGAACAACAATGCCACCTATAAACCATCACACCATGCCAATACCGGCGACAGACCTATGCACATGATTTGCACTTTTGTAATTGATTTTTTTGCTAATGCATACCTATTTTTGAGTGTGTAACAAGCTCTAATGTGTTTGTATGAGTGGTTTGAAGGACATTAACTTTTTTTTTATAGGGAAGACAAATGATCAAAGCATTCCAGATCTACCAATTTTTCATAAGTTAGGAATATTTGTTTTGGTGCATAAAAAGAACAAACAAACTTTGTTTTAGTGCTGTTAAAATGAACCATTTCAAGATTTCTTAAGATAGGAATCATAATTTGGTGCTTTAAAAAGAACAAGACAAATGCACACTTCACTTTGGTGTTATTAAAAATTGAACCATTTCCATGCTTTCTTAAATTAGGAACCTTTATTTGGTGCTTTAAAAAAAGAACAACATAAATGAATATTTTATTTTAGTGCCCTTAAAAATGAATCATTTCAATTTTTCTTAAGTTAGGAATTGTCATTTGGCGCTTTAAAAAGAACAAAACATTTTAGTTAAGGTGCTCTAAAAATGAATTCCTTCCAAGTTTTAATAATTAGGAACTTTGATTTTGGTGCATAAAAAAAATGCAAAACGATTTCCTTTTGTTGATGCACACTCGTTTTCATTTTTGTTGACCAAGTTAAAAATCAGGATTGATTTCTTAGAAACACTTTGATTTGGGTTTTAAAATAAACAAGTTATTCTTTCTGTCTTGCACCATTGCTATCTTAATTGAACGATATCTTGAATACTTCATATTGGTGCAATCAAAAAGAACAAGTTGTTTCGTTTTATTCACATATTTTTGGAGATATCATCACTCATGGTGCTTAAAAAGAATTAAATTGCTATGAAGTGTATGTTGTGAATTCAGTGTTTGGCAAGCTAGATGGTTGTCTTCTCCCCTCACACCTTTTGGCGATCTTGGGTGAGCGAAAGAATCTTGAGCTTCATACCTTTCTTTTGAAGCATATGTTTTTAGAGGTCTTGCCTATTGAGAAATATCCCACACTGGAGAACTCATAGGCAACCTAAGCGGTACTTTCGTTCTAGACCACTATATAAATAAGTTTTGGGTGTGAGGAGAGTTTATCATCTCACCACGTGTTGCTGGCCTATGCCAACATATTCTCCTTCAGTATCCTTGTGATGCGTAAAAACTTGTAAGGGTTGGGAGGTTCTTAATTGAACAAAACGCCGCATGTATAGGGCCCCAAAAATAATATCCCCAGAACATTACTAAGAGCCAAATCATTTTAAAAGCTACCCCTTTATCCAAAAACATTCTTTGAAAGTGGTGCATCAGAATTTACTTCCGAGAAGTTACTTGCCATGTCCAACTACAGGCCCGTGCCATAAGTTGCATGTAAAATCATCCCTTCGGGGCATGAGGCAGACCTACCTAAAATAATGGTTTCTATCCACTAGGGTTGTAAATACTTGTTTATGTTAAAACTTGCCAAATATATTCAAAACAATTTGACATCAAACTTTGTGCTTGATCTAAAAAGAACACATCCAAACAAACACTGAACATGATGGTTGAATCACAAACCCTTTGACTTAGTGTATACTTGTGAAAGAAGCCCTATGTATGCACTCCTTGAAAGTATTTTTCTTAAAAGGTTTCCGAATATTTAGGATTTTATTTCAGATTGCATTGGTCAAAGTAAACATTTGGGAACTATGGCTTGGGTGTATTATAACCAATTAATTTTCAATCACTTTTCCTTCTCACAATTATATTCACTATTCCCATATATTGTGCAAGAATTTAGAACATTTGAGTGACATCAGTAATATTTGTTGTAGTTGTTACAATCTTTACTATGTTGGCTTGTGTGAATTGTATCTTTGCGATAAGAATACTAAGATCCTCAAGTGATGGAGTAACCTTGTAAGAATGATTTTGCTATTTTTTGACTTTAGGAGCACCCAGTAAAGTTGCCATCAAATTAACATTTTCTTTGTTCTAATCATCAACTTCACTTTCCGTTGTAGTAGCAAATGGGAGAATAGGAAATCTGGAAGGAAGAAGAGTGACATAGATCGAGTCTTCATCATTCATAACTTCAAGGAAGCCTGATGAATCCTGTTGCATTCATGTGAACCCGTGTGGCTTCATCCATTAAAGATAAACTTGCAAGAATTTTCCTAATGTCGAAGCAGTAGATAGAAGCCCAACAGCTGACACCACAGATGTTTTCCACCCATCCTTCTAATTAGTTTTGCTCATGATTATTTGTGTAGGAACAAGAGGCCGGGTATCCATCGATGTGGGAAAGCTTCTACAGTTTCCTTGTTATTTTGAGCTTCTTTCTCATTCGAAGATGAGTTAGAATTGTTTAAAAGACCCTGTGCTCCTTTACCAAGCTAGTTGATTATTGACAACACCTTTGCAGAGTTTATTGAAGAATCAAAGCTCCACAAATAAAAGGTCTCTTGATCAACACTTCGCATTGAGATACTTTATTATGCTTTCCAAGAATGAGAGACGGGTGCTCTCTTATCATCTCAAGAGTTATTTTGTCAAGTTACCAACAATGGTGTATTGCTTGGTCTGTCAAACACATGCACATGCTCCCAATAAGGTCTACGCTCAAAGAGATTTTAAGAGCCATTCTTATGTACCCACAGCTTCTAGAGATCTTTCGCATATGCCATAACATTATGTTTTCCTTCTCTTGCAATGAATAACACCAATTTTCTTATGTCAGCACTTTCTATGGTTATGATAACTATTGCGGGAGCCACCTATGGTTGTAAAACCATAAAGAAACACTGATGATATATGCAACACTTTATCTTTAAAATCCCATGGAGCATGAAAATTTTTGAACTTGCAAAGTTTTATGTAATGTGTCGGGTTTTTGAAAGTCTTCCAAGTGCTGACAACATCCATGAGACACTTTTATATGCTTAAAACAAATCTTTTTTTCTCAGCCTTGTCTTCATTCGTCGACATAAAAGGGAAGTTTTGAAACTCCTGTGTTTCTTCAAAACCAATTTCAAGATCTTTCCTAAATGCTGAGACATTTGACTTTCTTTTCACTTTCCTAGGATCAACATTTTTGGTGGTTCTTATAATTGTTTTGGAGCAGATGATATTCTAAGAACCCTTATAAACTCCTCCTCCATTTACTCTAATTTCATGAAAGAGTATCATAGGAAACCATAGATACATGAATATAGTGTCCAACATTGGCATTCTCAAGCCGCCACAACAATGTGATGTTAATGCCCATCTAATTTTAGATGTTGTTACAGTGTCGAAAGAAATGTTTGTTGATTGTAGGATCCGTGCATTCGCCTCTAACTCTTCCTATTCAATGTCATATGAGTGGCGGGTTCACCAATAAACTGTGCATATAACATATCCAATCATCTCCCTTGGAGTACTAGAGATTGCAGGAAATGAAATTCAATCTCACCAACTACCCATTCGAATGCTTCCTTCGTAAGATGGTACTCTTTCAATACTCATTTACTTGTGAACATATTGCATAGTAGAATATTAAAGAATAGAGAAAAATTCTTCTAGGCCTCAATACTTCATGAGATGATCACTATGAACAACCTTTAACCTTTCTTGAAGCTTCTTCAATCTCTATTGGATGCATATCTAATCATTTCCTTGGATCAATTTTGAAAGTCTTCTGGATATTCTAGATGAATCTCTTCAAATTTATAGGCATAGTTCATTAATTATCACCACTAGGACAATCTTTGTGCCTAACTTTCATCTGCCTAAATTTGATTTCTGTAATTCAGCATTGAAACATCTTGGAGCTCCCTGATGGTTTTCTAATCATCTACCTATTCTGACAACATGCATCAGGATTCCAGTTCTCTTGATCAAAATCATTTTCAAATTCTTCCTCTAGCAATGACAAAATATTCTTTGCCTCTTGAGCTAAACTGACATAGGTCCATAATTGTCAAGCATCCCTTTATTATTACTAAATATCTGACTTGAGACATAATGTTACAGTGCAAGCCTATTTTTCAATCATAAGCAGTAATCTCCACCATAACATTGTTCTTGAAAATGCTTTACTGCCTTCATATGCCAAACCAATTTGAAACACTTTGCATATACTCATCTTTGATCACATGTATTGAGAAAATAATTCTACATAACCAACATCGGTTTGATTGGCATCTCGATGAGATTTTATTTTTTAAATTTTTCCATGGCCAAAATGGGAACTAACAACTAGTAAAATCAAGAGTTTGATTTATGCTATGGTTTGCACAAAACTAGACATTTCTCAAGCAATGAGAGTCCTTATCCAATTCATGGTTAATCCTATATGAGTACATTGGAATGAAGTGAATATGGTCTTAAAGTATTTGAAAGGCACTTTTGAATATTACTTATGATACCATGGGTATTCTATAGGGGACAAACATTCAATTTATATTCATGGATTTATGGATTTAGATTAGGTTGAAGATGTCAATAATAGAAGATCCATAATAGAAGATCCACTGGTGGATATATTTTCACTATGTTTGTTGGTGCACTCAGTTGGATGAGTAAGCAACAATATGTGATCACTTTTCCCACTACATAAGCAAAGTAAATTGTAGTAAATTATTCTTGTAAGGAATCCATCTAGCTTATGAGATTGTGTTCAAATGTTGGGCTAGAGGAATGAGTCATTACAATTATTTGTGCTAGTCAGAGTGTCATACGTCTAGAAAATAAATTCAATTTTCATGCGAGGATGAAGCATATGGATGTTTAATACCATTTTATTTGAGATATGGTAGAGGATGGGAGGGTGATGTTTAAAAAATTTGACACTATATGGAATGTTGTAGATGCACTGATGAAGTCATTGATTACCAAAAAAATGTGGTGCTAGAAGTTTATGGGTCTTTCGACCCCTAGAAATTACATTATGGTGTTCATACGTACTTTAATCTTTCAAGGTATTTTATAAGTGAGAGAATGTTAAGAAAGGTGTCTCAACGTTTCTCTTAATGTTAAAATAATAAAAAGAATAATTTTTTGGGTTGTAAAATAGAAAAACTCAATTTTTGGGATATATAGTTGGTTTTTGGCTAAAATAAATACGTTATATTTTTAGACATTATCAATGGTGGTGCTTATATTGCATAGGTCTTTTCAAGCAATATAGTTAAAAAATGGGCCTAATTGGCCTCCTAGATCAAAAGTTATGGCCTCTAGAAGTTTGCATAGGAAATGTAAAAATGTGTTGGACACAAAAATAACTATAGGGGGAGTTACGCTTGTTGACCAAATTATGATGCTTATGATGACACATTGTAAGGCATATTTGGTTGGATATAATGGAATCACAAGGAAATGCCCAATTTGGTGAGGGGATTATAATGAGGCTATGATAGGTGAAAGGAATATGTTATTTTTAGCTTGTGGACTCATCTTGAGATTTGGGTGTTGGATTTTTAAGCTAAGGATTTGGATGCCACTTTTTGAGTGGTTTTAGCTTATGATTTTATACTACCATTTAATGGTTTCATTTATTATATCTCCTCTATTAGGTGCTTGAGATGGAGGTTTAGTAGTGAGTTTCACTAGATATTGTTAAGTTGTCAAAATTCCTTAAGATATATGGTTGGTGGTACTCTTGTGAAAGATTTATTACAAGTGTATTGTAACTATGTTGTTTACTAAATAATACATTTGGTTGCTTCAGAGTGTGGGGTTTCTCTCCCAAAATAGTTTTCCCCATGTCTCTTTGTGTAATGGTAATATGTTTATATGTGTTTCTTCTTTTTATAATTATTAAAATATTAAAATTTGCACAACACTCTCCTTAGAATTTTAGTGTAGGAAACATTTTCACATACCTTTCTTCCTCTTAGGTCAAGGATCGACAAAATCTCATGGAATTCTAGTGCGTCACATGGACATCCATGCATTGCGCTAGTTTTTGGAAATTTTCAATTAGGAAAAGGTCTAAAAACCAAAAAATAACATGAGGATGACAGGTACGATATTAGTTTAGGAAAAAATGACAATGGGATGCTAAACCTTTGGTACTATGAAGGGAGAAGGCTAAGGAAAAGGGATAAAATGGCCCAAAAACACACTAAAATAAATAAAAGCCATATTTTATTTAGTTGGTGAGAATGATTATATTCTCAATCTCTTACAATACTTATGTTGTTTAATGTGAAACTCCTCAAGTCATACTTTCCTCCATTTCTTAAGTAAATACTAACAATACCATTCAAACTACCACATGTGCATGTGTTAAAATTCACATGACTTGTTTAGAATGAGTCAAGGAATATGTAGATAAATAGAAGTGATACAATATTTAGTTTCTCTACATTAAGTTTCTATAGCTCACTAAAGATGCAATGGGGTCCATCACTTCTCAAGAAAGGATGAGTGATTAGAGTGCAACCATAGAAGCCTCTAAATACATTGCACATACCATGATAGTCAAAACTTTTGTACTCTCCTCTACAACAGTTGTACACTTAGCATGCAACTCTTGGTTTCATTCTGTGTAGCAACATATGACACTACACATTTCTCATTGCATTCCCATACATGTTTGCATAACTTCACACATGACACTTGGTAACTTTAATGGATCTACAAGTGGATGAATTTCCATATAATAGTACATTGATTGTTTGAGAGGGCAATTGACAAGATGGTTGGAATGTCAATGGTTTAAAATGATATTTTCAACTTCAATTTCTTGATTTGTAACTTTAGCATGATGTTTTCTTTTAATTTACACACCTCTCACTTTAAGATTGGTTAGACAATATATATTGTATAGGAGTAGGCAATCTAGTTTGAAGGGTGAGTGCAAAAATATGGGGGGACAAATTGTGGCCAAAATCTCAAAAATAATTTGATAGGCTATAACGCGAGCGTGTTAACATGCTCATGTTATGGCTTGGTGTGACCGAGCCAAAGGATCGGTCACATCGATCCTATAATGTGCTCACGTTATAACTTATTAAAAAAAGAGAGCAAAGGACAACATTTCATTTTCTCTGTATATTTCACTGTTCACAGCCAAGAAACCCTTCATTTGTGCGCTCACATTCTAGAAGGAGGTAAGCTTGTAATTTCTTCATTGATTTGTTGCAATTTCTTCGCCAGGATGCCACCATGTCGATGGGGAGGTCAAACAAGTAAGCGTTGTGTGTTTTTTTTGTGAATTTGTTGTTAAATAGGTAATTTTAGGTTGTTTTTGATATTCATTTGTTTAATTTATAGGAAATATTAATGACCCTGAAAACCCTCCTCAAAATCCTGAACAACCACAACAACAAGCATATGAAAAAAATCCTCAACAACCACAACAACAAACTCCTCCAATTCCTCAACATCCTCCTGGCACTCAACAAAATTTAATGGGGGTAATTGAAAACAATAAAAAATAGATTGAGGAGTTAATCACGAGGTTGAAGGATCCTATAAGTTCAACTGTGGAAAGAACACTTGAGAGTTCACTTCAAGACACGTTAAAACATGTAGATGCAATCAACAAACAATTAAGTGGTTGGGCAGATAGGAGGCAAGCGTGGAGGAATTTTTATGCAGATAAATTATCATATAAAGATGAAAAAGATGAAAAAATTATAAAATATGATTTGTGCTCACTATTCATTGACCCACGCCCAAATCAAAATATTGACCTTAATGCCAAGAGGTTTTCTATTCATTGGTGCTACCACCAAGGGATTAAGAATAATTTTTGGGATAGGTGGTACATGGTTTTTGACTATTCACCATGCAAAAATTATGAAGTCCCCCAATATTTCTTGAGGAAACTCTACTGTGAGTTCATCCCAAAAAAATCCCCAACTATTTTGATATGAGGGACTTTCAGGGGAGAGGTGGAGGGTCAACACAGGATAGACCTGGTGCATGACATGGTCCTCAGTGGAAAGGGAGATGAGCTCTCGCTAGGCTAGATCATGAGCACGTCGTTATCCCTTCCATCGTGAAGGAGAGTGTTGAGGTCGACACTTTGCAGTCTATTAGCTCTTTGACCCAAAGTATCATCCAACATGCCAATCCTATAGTACAACACCATCTAGGAGAGTCTTCGAGGGGTAGGCTTCCACCCCATTCTTGTCAGGTTTGCAAGTCGGCTTATACATATGACCCCATAGACACTTAGGAGGTTGATGCGCGAGATACGTTTGCAGCTACGAAGATGGCGATGGTAACTGAAATTTTGAATGAGGATTTTGACATCGATACTTAGGTAAATTTTAGCATGTTCATTGAATTTAATTTATTAAATTTCATTTTTGAAATGCAAGATTAACTAATTTACTTTAATGATTGTAATAAAAGTTTAGGGTCAGAGTGTTGATATTGGATACACCGTCCCTCCACTTGTTTATTACTCCACTGCATCTACCATTAAGGTATGTAACTAGTAAACAATTATAAATTTATTACATGTGAATAGCATTGTTATATGAATGGTATTCTAATATCTGATTTATTGCATAACTGCTTATGTTGACTTTCTAAACAACTCACCGCCTTTTCTATGCTACCACATATTTTCTATTCTACCACATTTCTTTGAGGCATTTTTTCAAATAGTTCACTGCCTTTTCTATGCTACCACATTTTCCATACATGTCTACCAAAGAATTTTATCAAACAGTTCACTTCCTTGCTGCTATGGCTAACCTAAAAAAGGTGCTTTCCAACAAACTATGGGTGCTTGGAAAAAAATATCAAAGCATAATAGTAAGCAATAAAATAGAAAAGGTAGTGAGTAGTTTGAAAAAATGCCTTGAAGAAATGTGGTCTCATGGTGATGGAATTCCATTCCATCACCATGATGCCACATTTCTTTGAGGCATTTTCTCAAACAGCTCATCGCCTTTTCTATTCTACCATATTTTTCATACATGTCTACCAAAGAATTTTATGAAACAATTCACTTCCTTGCTACTATGGCTAAAATCCTAAAAAAAGGTCCTTTCCAACAAAATATGGATGCTTGGAAAAAATCTATCAAATGATAATAGTAAGCAATAGCATAGACAAGGTAGCGAGTAGTTTGAAAAAATGCCTCAAAGAAATGTGATCTCATGGTGATGGAATGTTTGAAAAAATGCCTCAAAGAAATGTGGTCTCATGGTGATGGAATGTCATTCCATCACCATGCGACCACATTTCTTCGAGGCATTTTTTCAAAAATATCACCACCTTTTCTATGCTACCACATTTTCCATACATGTCTACCAAAGCATTTTATCAAATAGTTCACTTCCTTGCTACTATGGCTAAAAGCCTAAAATAGGTGCTTTCCAACAAACTATGGATGCTTGGAAAAAATCAATGAAAGCATAATAGTAAGCAATAGCTTAGACAAGGCAGTGAGTTTGAAAAAATGCCTCAAAGAAATGTGGTCTAATGGTGATTGAATGCCATTCCATCACCATGAGACCATATTTCTTCAAGGCATTTTTTCAACCATCTCACCGCCTTTTCTATTCTACCACATTTTCCATACACATCTACCAAAGCATTTTATCAAACTACTCACTTCCTTGCTGCTATGGCTAAAAGCATAAAATAGGTGCTTTCTAAGAAACTATGGATTCTTGGAGAAATCTATCAAAGCATAATAGTAAGCAATAGCATAGACAATGCAGTGAGTAGTTTTAAAAAATGCTTAAAAGAAATGTAGTGTCATGGTGATGGAATGCCATTCCATCACCATGAGATCATATTTCTTCGAGGGATTTTTTCAAACAACTCACCACCTTTTCTATGCTACCACATTTTCCATACATGTCTACCAAAGCATTTTATCAAACAATTCACTTCCTTGCTGCTATGGCTAAAATCCTAAAAAGGTGTTTTCCAACAAACTATGGATGCTTGGAAAAAATAAATCAAAGCATAATAGTAAGGTAGAGACAAGGCAGTATTTTGAAAAAATGCCTCGAAGAAATGTGGTCTCATGGTGATGGAATGCCATTCCATCACTATGAGACCACATTTCTTCGAGGCATTTTTTCAAACAACTCATCGCCTTTTCTATGATACCACATTTTCTATACATTCCTACCAAAGAATTTTACCAAACAGTTCACTTCCTCGCTGCTATGGCTAAAATCCTAAAAAAAGTGCCTTCCAACAAACTATGGATGCTGGAAAAAATCTATCAAAGCATAATATTAAGAAATAGCATAGACAAGGTAGTGAGTAGTTTGAAAAAATGCCCTGAAGAAATGTGGTCTCATGGTGATGGAATGACATTCCATCACCATGAGACCACATTTCTTTTGGGCATTTTTTCAAACTACTCATTTCTTTAAGAATAAAAACCAAGCCTTTAGCCAAAATTCTTTTCAAGGTTCTCATCCTCATCCTCAATTTACCAATCCATGGAACCTTCCACCTTTTATTCCACTTTTTCATATCCCCACCCCTCCCTCTTCATGTCATGATTGCCCTTCATCTCATAACCAAGACCACACTATACCATCCACCCCATCCCACCATAATACCATAGAGAAGGGAATGAACTATTTGAAAAAATGCCTCAAAGAAATGTGGTTTCATGGTGATGGAATACCATGACACATTTGTTTGTAATGGCATTCCATCACCATGAGACCACATTTTTTTGAGGCATTTTTTCAAACAGTTCACTTCCTTCTCTATGCTACCACAATTTTTGTACATGTCTACCAAATCATTTATCAAGCGGTTCACCACCTTACTGTTATGGATAATAGCCTAAAACAGGTGCTTTCAAACAAGCTATGGATAGGGAAAATAGTAAGCATGATAGTAAGAAATATATAGTTCAATAAGTACTCAAAATTTTGTTCATTATCTCATACATTATAAGCCATGATGTACATCACTATTGTAGTTTTTTTGATTGAATAATTTTTTGTTTTATTTTCAGATGTTGCAAGTGGAACCCCCAGATGTTGATAGGGCAATGGAGCTTGGTGTTTCTACTGCTATAGAATCCTCTATACCTCTCATGGGGGTATGTGACAGATTACTAAATTTCAATTTATATTCGTTGTGATAACTGTTAGTTAGTGAAAAATCGAACCATTATTGGTTCATAGTTTAATTTCTCTTTGGATGGCTTCTATAGGGCTTCAACATGCCACAACATGGGTATGTGAATATTTCCCTTGAGGAGACTGATCATCTAGAGGCGGTAAGTGATTATTTTGTTAAATATATCATTTTTTATAATGTAATTTCTATATATTAATGTCTTTACTTGTTATTGTAACATATAAGGCTTGATCGAGAACTAAACCTTAGGAGGAGCAACCAGAGCACTCCTCAACCTCAGAATAAATGAGTGACAAACTTATCGCCATCCGACCGATAAGCAAAGGGAAAATTTTTATTTCGAGAGCATGAAGGGCAATGAGTTTTGATTCCAGGGCTCTTTGTTGTATGCGTATATGGCATTTGTGGAAATATTTTGTATTGCATATATTTTACATTGTATGCCTATATGGCATTCTTGTAAGCCTATATTGATATTTTGTATATATTTTATACTTATATTGACATATATTGATGTATTCCTACATTGCTATTTGGTTAATACAAATATTTTTTCTTGATGGTGTCCATATTTGCATTATAAATCTACGATTCAATAGATATGAGTTACATGTATTCAAGTGTATACTTTACAACTTACGTGTATACTTTGTGACTTACGTGTATTCCAATGTATACTTTGCGACTTACATTTTTTCATGTGTATACCTTGTATTCATGCATATACTTTGTATTAATGTGTATACGATGTATTCATGTGTATACTTCAAGGATTAAGAGTATTTGAGTACTTGTGATTCACTTATTCACATGTATGCTTGGATTATTCATGTGCATACTTATTAATTGGTTAGCCCTAGCATTTCCCATTGCTATCCTTCATGGTTTGTCTTGAATATTTATGATTGATACTAAACAACTTTATTAGTTGATGCTAAACAACTTCAATATTTCCAAAAATGATTCACCAATGATGTATCATTTACTTATGTGTTAATTCAATATGGAATCCAAGGAATAATTTAAAAGAGATAAATCTAGGAGGAGAGGGAAGATATATATTTATAGTGTAACCTACTGTACCTTCTCTATAGAAACCTCTAATGGCTCTTGTATGCTTTGCTATTCTATTTTCTACTTTTCATATCCCATTTTCATAGGTGGATCATCACTTCTCTCAATTTTTTTCCTTCTCCTATTCTAGGTCCTCACCTCTACTTGTGGTATTCTAAAATAAGCTCTAGTTTGTGGTGGGCACCCACTAAGATAGGTGTCATTAGTTTGTGGTGGGCACCCACTAAGATTCAATTTCTTCTAGGATGTTTGAGCCGGTTGAACATAGTTCATAGTGATTCAGCGTGTTTGGGTGTGAAACAGGATGATGCCTAGCATAAATGTACCCATCCAAACATGTTGGAATAGTCTGTTTGGTCATATGAGTTGCAAAATGAAAGTTGCACCACTTTGCAACTTTACATTACTTGCATTTGACAACTTTTTCCTCAACTGAAAAGTTGTCACCACAGGAAAACGACTCCGAGATAAAAAAAACTGAGAGAGGTTATTGTATAGGGGCCCAACGCAATCTTGTATCCTTAGACAGAGAGTTTGTAAGCATCACAACTTCTAAGTAACAGGTTGTCAAAGATTGCTACCCATTTGCAATTTGGACTCTTAAGGGATTACGCCACGTGAATGTAGCTTAGACCGATTCAACGTGTTTGGGTGCAAAAGAGGACCATGCCTAGAGTTAACATACCCATCCAGACATGTTTGGTCACATGAGTTGTAGAATGAAAGTTGCACCACTTTGCAACTTTACACTACTTGCATTTGACAACTTTTTTCTCAACTGAAAAGTCATCACCACAAGAAAACACCTCTGATATAGCAAAAACCGAGAGAGGTTATTGTAGAGGGGCCTAATGTGATACTGTAGCCTTAGATGGAGAGTTTGTAAGTGTCACAGTTTCTGAGTAATAGCCCATCGAAGATTGCATCTATTTTGTACTTTGGACTCTTAAGGGATCGAGTTGGTTGAATGTAGCTCAGAATGATTCAACATGTGTGAGTGCGAAAGAGGACCATGCCTAGCATAAACGTACCCATTTGGATGTGTTGGAACAGTCTGTTTGGTCACACGAGTTGCAGAATGAAAGTTACAACACTTTACAACTTTACACTACCTGCATTTGACACTTTTTCCATCAAATGAAAACTGGACACCATAGGAAAATGACTTTGAGATAAAAAAAAATTGAGAGAGGTTATTTTAGAGGGACCCAACGCGATCTTATGCATCACAATTTATGAGTAATATCCCATCAAATATTGCAGTCATTTTGCACTTTGGACCCTTAAGGGATTGTGCCAGTTGAATGTAGCTTAGAATGATTTGGCATGTTTTGGGTACAAAAGAGGGCCATGCCTAGCATAAATGTACCCATCTAGATGCATTGGAATAGTCTATTTGGTCATATGAGTTGCAGAACGAAAGTTGCACCACTTTGCAACTTTACACTATTTGCATTTGACACTTTTTCCATTAAGTGAAAACTGGACACCACGGAAAAATGACTCTGAGATAACAAAAACCAAGAGAGGTTATTGTAGAGGGACCCAACATGATCTCGTAGCCTCAGAAGGAGAGTTTGTAAGCATCATGATTTTTGAGTAATAGCCTGTCAAATATTGCAGCTATTTTGCACTTTGAACTCTTAAGGGATCGAGTCGGTTGAATGTAGTTTAGACTGATTCGGTGTGTTTGGGTGTGAAAGAGGACCATGCCTAGCATAAACATACCCATCTAGATGCATTGGAATAGTCTGTTTGGTCACACAAGTTGCAGAATGAAAGTTGCACCACTTTGCAACTTTACGTTGCTTGCATTTGACACTTTTTCCATCGAGTTAAAACTGAGAACCATGGGAAAATGATTCCGAGATAACAAAAAATGAGAGAGGCTATTGTAGAGGGGCCCTACATGGTCCTGATTCCTTAGAATAAATGCTCGTAATTGATGCAGTCTCTGGGTAACAGGCCGTCAAAGATTGTTTCCATTTTCCAATTTGGACTCTTAAGGGATTACATTGCATGAATGACAAATGTTTGAGGGAAACAATAAATTTCAAAATTTTAGTAAATATCATTACAAATGTTTGAGGGAAGCAATAAATAGGTAGTAGGGAACTAGATCCCAAACTCAATTACAAATTTTTGAGGGCAATCATGAATTTTTAGTTGGAAAACATGTTCGCAGAACTTGTGGGGTACTTGAGTTAATTCATGTTACTTGAACAACATCTAACAAGTCATGCATACTTCTATTACTTTAAATGTGATTATTTTTATGATATGTTGACATTTTTTTATGACATAATGCATAAAAAATGTTTACAAATTGAACTTCTTAAATGTTTATGTGAATAGATGGTATGCTATATTGATATTCATATATAATCATTAGGTTGATTTATTTTAATAAATGAAACGGTAATACAAAATCATGAGAAAAAAATCAACCTATGTGAATTCCAACACCCCACTTAAATTAAATATTCAATCAATGTGCCCCATTTTCATGCACACAAACTCAACTTATAATATTCTCTTATAATAAGTAAAAATAGGATTTAGAGATGCCTTAGGTACTCCATTCTCATAGATCTTTTACAATGTCACTCATACATTCTAGATGCTCTTATAATGTCTACATCATAGGTTCTCATGATGAGGTTAACTTCAAATGAACAATTTGAAATTCCCTCACTAAGCTTGACGCACACTTTTATAATGTCTACATCATAGGTGGTCATGATGAGGTTATCTTCAAATGAATAATTTGGTACCTTTTGCTAGTCTTGGAATTGGCATATAATTTATAACTTCATTTGGGTTTAGTAGCTCCCACCTAAACAAAGAAAAGAGATTGTAAATATTAATAATCACATAATCAATTCAAATAAACATGTGATATTTCAATAATCTAAAACTTGTGTGCTAAATTATGCAATATCTTATAACTTATGACTAGTCAATCTAGTCCATTGAATATCTTAAAAAGTAATTTTTATATGAATATCAAGCATACCTCTCATCTATCAGGATTAATCTTTAGAGGGTGCTCGAAGTAATGAGGATGAACATGAATAGAACATAACCAAACTATTACTTTCCAACCTTTTGGAAACTTGTAACTTGTTATAAAAAAACCCAATTTAATCTTCCACTTACTTTACTAATCTATTGAGAATATCCTACATCTTCTTTTTTTTTGCATATTTTGAGAAAAAATGAAATACCATTGAACTCTATATCCTTTTCCACAGTTGTAAACATAAAGTGTGTTACATTTGCAAATTTGATAACTTCATCAATCGCCTACATACATGATATAAACATTAGATGATAGCATTGGCATCATGCAAATTAATAAGAACCAATGTGCATACTTACAAATTAATCCAACGAACCATCCGAGTCTGCTCTACTCTTTTACTCTGTATTGTGTCAAGTATTGCCTCATGGTCAAACTCACACACCTTCCACAAGGTCTTGTTCAAAGGTCTACTCCCATATTTGATCAAATTAGCATCGGATGCCACGACAAGGTTTGAGTAATGAAGAATCTTTTGATGCATGTCAAAGTCTTGAAACTACCAAACATTAACACTCTTATGTGGGTGCCTTCTAAGCCATGTTCTAGTAACAACCATTGAACCTGTAGGGTATTTGATGTTTTCTCCATCTATAACTAGGGCCTCCGATTTCTTTTTGGCCTCCACATGATACAAGTAATAATTCATTCCCTTTTTTTTGTCTTCATCTGCAATAACTACATAAACATTCCCTACATTGATATGTGTAGCAAATTAGATGAAATTAGTCAACATTACAAATACACTACAAAGTAAGATAATAATAGGAATTTCAAAAACTATGCAAGTAGATGTATTACATGGTCGAACTAGATTTGATATGTGGTCAAAGTCAACCAATGATTCCATCTGTGTTACTTCCAATGTCGTCAGAGGGTGATACGTGTGAAGTGGGCTAAGATAACTTAACCACCATTTCTCAACCCACTCCTTTGACTTGCACTCATCCCAAGCTTGCATTGTACATGAAGAACAAAAGCATGCCATCTTTCGCGTATGGATACTCCATGAACCTGCATTTGAGCTAAGGAAAGAGTGTAGCTCACTCGATCCTATCAGTGTACAACAATCCTCATATGGTGCAATGTTAGTATCATCCATCAACCAAAAAAATCCATGAACTAAAAACTTACCTTCATTACCTAGACCCATCAAAGCATTACACCACTCAACGATTGATTTTTCATTTTTCAACTTTGCATTGTCTTTATTATTTAACTCTTCCTATCTTAATGATCTTTTGACACATGCTCCAACACCATCATGCTCCCCCTTTCCATGCCCAATCTCACAAAAGTTCCACATATGATGAACACCTATAATGACATGCATCCCGCTCAACCGATAGAACATCAGGAAGTTCTTGAACTATGTTGCACAGTTATCTGACCTTATTATATGTTGACTGTATGCTATGCCCCTTTGAGCCAAATCACTATAGAACAACTAGAAGCAACCTTCCACAAAATTTGGATAATATGTGATCATCACTAATATAAAAGTGGTGCTCCTTCAATAACTTCCTTTGGTCCCATGTACTATTAGTTGCATGAATGGATGATATGTGCATAAAAATAGAAAATTGTGTGGAGTTGTAATATTGTGACTGCACCTCATGATGTGGCTGTGGAGTGTAGTTCTCTGCAAAGTCGACCACTGAAACTATGCTACCAATTGGAAAGGTGTCCTTGCATAATTTGAATTGCAAGTCCAACCATAGAGCTCTATGGGTATGCCTTGCATACTCATTCACTATACTGTCATGAAATGTAGACATAAACTGATACACTAACATCTTCTAAATAACCAAATCACACCTTTTTGCTTGATTACCATCTTTTGAAACATATGCCATTGTTTTATATTTCTTGGACTATACTAGTTGCTTTCCCACTGCATGTGTGCTTTCCATAAGTTGACATACTGGCATACGTTGCAAGCCATCGCAACATTGACATGAACCATCCAAGCATAGTTTCTTGTAGAATATTTGGCCATCCTCTCTTTCACATAATTTTTTTGATAAGAACTCTCTTGAAGATGTTGGTGGGGCATGTATGCCACAATCCTGCAAAACATTGTTAGTATTCAAATATAAACATATAGAATGATAAACATCATAATGGTTAAAGAATTCAATATGTAATCTACAACAACAAGTAGTGCATATGTGATTTATCTAGACATAAAAGGGTTTAAGCATTTCAAAATATCTTTGAGAAATTTGAATTTGAGGATAATCCTCTTGAAATTTATGAAAAAATTAGGGTTGAGTCATATCCAAAAAATGCTTTGGATGTGGTTCATGGTTCCGACTATTAATTCTCCTTCTTACCACATCCCTTTGATTTAGAGATGGCCTTGTGTTATTCTTCCAATAGTCTTCAATTAGTGTTCTCAATGTTTCAACAACCGATTTATCTTTTTGTGGGAGTCTCCCCGAGAATTCTCATAACTCATTTGAATTAGTGTCCTCAATTCTTTGGTGCCTTTGAATGGCTCTTGATAAATTTTTTCTATTAATTCTCAATTGTTGACTCATCTTTCTAATGAGATGAAATCTCCTTGTTTGACTACTTACCAAAGTTGATGTAATGACACGTTGGGTGACATTACTATCTTTTGAGCGTGAGGTCTTACCTACACTCTCATAAGCATCCATTAGATTCTTCACAATAGTATTTTTACTTGAAGCATTTGATGTTCTCAACCCAAGAATCTTCATGTTGTTTCTATACTTTATACCTCACATCATTTCAACAAATATTTGACATCTTGCGGTCTCATTTAGCCTTTCTAAGAACAATTTCCAAATCTCGTCAACATATCTTCTACAAGTGCATTATGGAATCTTACCTTCCATTGGCTGCAAAATATTCTTATCCATATTAATCAAATACTTTGGCTCTCTATGCAAAATTCTAGGTGGTGTTCTCCTAGTTACATACATCTGAACATTAGGAATTTCATCAATATTTAAGTGAGATGTGATAAATCGCTTACATTCGATCGAGGGTGGAATAGACAACATACCTTGAGGTTGACATGGGGATGATAGCATACCTCCTTCGTCAAATGCGAGTGATGATATACTCTCAACTTTAGATGCAATGGATGGTGTCCCTCTGATGCAGAGGGTATGGGAACTTTTGGAAAACAACACAATGATTTCAAAAATCTCAATTGTGCACTCTCAAACACCCGTATAGAAATAAGGCTCAATGGCTCACTTACAACTTATATGCTTCCTTACGGACCTAAACCATAGGAGTACTTTTGATAGACTCATACAAACTTGTCTTGAATGTTTACAAAGCCCCAACCCTCTGTCTTAAGCAAAACTCTCTTTTTGCACCTTGACTAGGCTTCTAGCCCAACTAGGCCTCCAGCGGTGAATTCTTGAACTTCCACTCAATGTTCCCAAAGGACCCTCCAAACTAATGATTGAACCAAATGTGGTTTGTGATGATACATAACATACTAGATTCTTGATGGAACTTGTTTTGGAGCACACCAGTCAAAAATCTGTTGTTTCCTCCAATTTAGGGCCTAATTAGCCCTCTTTTTCAAAGCAACCCCTCTCTAAACTCAACCCATGACTATGAAACTTTCAAAAATCCCGTAAAATTTTCCCAAACCAAGGATTTTCAAGCTTTTAGTCTTCTATGACACCCTTAATATGCTCAAACACAAAACCCTCCATAAATTGCCTCAAAACTAGGGCTTTTTAGTTACTCACCTTCCAAACATGTCCAAAACCCTCTCTTTGACTTTTCACCATTAGATCAACATAATAAATCAATACAAACCCAAAAACACACCCCTCATTAAAGCAGATATCCTGCTGCTATACCTTAGTACCCATTTTCATGCACTTTTCTCTTTGACAACTCGGTGTACACCTTGATATTCCTCTTTCCTGCACATTAGTTTGTCAAATCTATATGATACATGTTAGGAATGATCCATTTCATAGGTCACAGCAGCATTTTACCTTGAAATGGATCAATCATCCATGAAAAACCTCAAAATTAGTGAAAAATATGCACTTTCTTGAGGACAGTCAGCAATATAATACAAAGAACTAATTATAAACGTGTATCAGAGCATGAAAGGGCTTAAATACATGTAGATACAAGTCTCTAAATCATTCCATGGTTCATTTCATCAATAACAATCAGATATTCATAAAAAAAACACAAGAAAAATGCAAGAAATTGTTGTTTTATTGCTTTTTCCTGTAGCAGTCCATACAAAATTTGTACCAGCAACCCAACCTCCATAAAAATGACTTCTATGGCCTTGAATAACCTTTCCACAACTTCTCAAACCATTTTGGATTGATTAGTTTACATTAAAGTGATTAAAACATCAAAAACTACTTTCCCGCCCAATGTTGGAAGTTTAAAATTTGAATTTTCCAACTTTTATTTTATTAACTCCTACTAACTAAAAAGCCTTCAAACCTATTAAATGGAATTATTCAACCTTAATTAACATGATTAAAATATTAAAAACCTATCTAGACTCTTAGGACATTATTTGTCCAATTACAATGCATTTTGGTCCTATGGTTCTTATCTGGACCCTTAGGACATTTGAATTCTTTAATGTTTTTAACCATTTTAAAAGTCATAATAGGCTTCAAAATGTCATAATTAATGTTCTGATTTCCTTGATAGGTCTTCATGACCCTTGCATCCTCATGTCTCTTGAAGTGTTCCTTGAAGAGCTTGGGTGCTCCTGCACCGTTCTCCCCAAGAAAGAAAAAGTTCTTGCCCCAAGAAGTATCCAACTTGTTGCTGCCATAATACTCCTTGTTCCTATATGTTTGCACCTTCTGATTACCAAGCATGAAACCTTCCAAAGTTACCTTCTTCCTTTTCTTCCAACCTGCATTCATGTCACTCAACATGTTAGTGTCAACAATCTGTTTTGTTTGTCCTTTTTGTTGCTTGAACTCAGTCTGATTTTGTGCCCTGTTTCTGCCTCTATGCCACTGATTTCCTTGTGAAGAAACACCACCACTATTACCCTCAACAATAGGGCATTCAATACTTCCAATCTTAATACTGTCCAAGTCCCAAAGATTCTAATTTTTAGGACTGTATGCTTCATATCTTTGCTGCAATTTACTAGTTTTCAACCAACCAATGTCTTCCCCTATCCTACCCTGCACTTTAACCTGCAAATTCTTCTCAAAACATATCACAAAACTCTCATTAGACTGCTCCAAAGGAAAAGGAACCAACTTATATCTACTAGCATCTTTATGCACCAAATATGTGTTGTGAAAACCATCATGCATTGTCCTCGTAGCATACTGCCATGGTCTCCCCAAGATGATATGACCACAAGTCATTGGAATGACATCACAAAGCACCCTGTCATGATAAGATCCAATTGAAAAATCCACAAAATATCTCTTACCAATCTCTACATGCTGCATTTGAGTTACCCAAGTGGCCTTGTAGGGAGTAGGGTGATCAAAAGTTTCAATCCCTAACTTGGTTACCATATCAACTGAAACTAAATTGCTATGTGACCCTGAATCTATGAGTAATCTGCATATTTTACCATGACTGAGACAATTAGTCTTAAAGATAGTTACCTTTGGCTCTTGATGAAGTCTTTCTCCTTGCTTGACCATAAGAAACTCACCATCAGTCACAGGGTCTGCCATGAATGTTTTTGATTCCTCCTTTTGTCCTCTTCTTCTTGTACCAAGTTAGCTCTCCTTTCTCTGCCCTTATCAGCTTGTTCCCATTTAGGACACTTGAAGGAAGGATGCCCTAGTTCATTGCAATTGAAACACCTACCTGTGAATGGTCCTCTACCTTGTCCAAATCTGCCTCCTCCTCTAGGAGTGTATCCTCCTCTTGGATCAGAAAATACCTCTTTGCCTTTGTCATTGCTGCTCTTGTCATTGCTACCTTGTCCTTGTTCTCTATTACCTTGCCCCTGTTTGAACTACCTCCTCTTCCACCATTGCTTGATCTTTCTTGCTTCCTCTTCACCTTTTCTTTTGCTCTAATGGACAATTGAAAACATTCTCCTAATGTCCTTGGCAATTGCAAACCAATCTCATCTTGTAGATTGTACCTCAAGCCATTGATGTACCTGACTATTTTCTCATCCTCTTCTTCATAACCCCCTCTGATACTAAGCTTGTGAAATTGCTCAGTATAGGACATCACATCCATGTCCTTTTGCTTTAAATTCTGCCTCATCCTTTTCACATGAATGGTATAATGAAGGTAGGAACCGCTCTTTGACCAAACTCTTCATCCTATCCCATGTAGAGACTTTTGTCAATCCTCTAGCCATCCTATCATTCTGAAAACTAGTCCACCATGTCAATGTTGTGCCTCTCAACTTAGTTTTGGCAAACTTAACCTTCCTCTCTTCATCCATCTCTTCAAACTCAAAATAGTTCTCTAAGGCATCAAGCCATCCTAACACCTCTTCACTATCCATCTTCCCTTGATAGATAGGCAAGTCTATGTGACTCTTCCCTCCATGACCTTGTACTGCTTTCAACAATCTCAGTAGCCTCCTTTCCTCAGGGTCTTCTATCTCAACTACAGGTTGTTCTTGATTTATCCTCACATGCTCTTCATCTTCATCATTATCTTCTTGGTTTTCTTGCTCTTCTCTTCTATTTCTCTCAAGGTGTTTATCCTTGCTTGCATAGTATCTCTCTCCCTTCTCCATTGCCTTTCTTCCCTTGCTCTAGCCTGCTCTCTTGCTGCTTCTTGTTCTCTTCTTTCTCTCCTTTTCCTTTCCAAGATTTCCTTTAACTCTTCCAACTCTCTTGCTAGTTGATTTTTTGGTGCCATTGTTGATTATTCAATCCCTAAAGGACCTACTCACTGCTCTGATACCACTCTGATGCAGAGGGTATGGGAACTTTTGGAAAACAACACAATGATTTCAAAAATCTCAACAGTGCACTCTCAAACACCCTTATAGAAATAAGGCTCAATGGCTCACTTACAACTTATATGCTTCCTTATGGACCTAAACCCTAGGAGTAATTTTTGATAGACTCATACAAACTTGTCTTGAATGTTTACAAAGCCCCAACTCTCTGTCTTAAGCAAAACTCTCTTTTTGCACCTTGACTAGGCTTCTAGCCCAACTAGGCCTCCAGCGGTGAATTCTTGAACTTCCACTCAATGTTCCCAAAGGACCCTCCAAACTAATGATTGAACTAGATGTGGTTTGTGATGATACATAACATACTAGATTCTTGATGGAACTTGTTTTGGAGCACACCAATCAAAAATCTGTTGTTTCCTCCAATTTAGGGCCTAATTAGCCCTCTTTTTCAAAGCAACCCCTCTCTAAACTCAACCCCTGACTATGAAACTTTCAACAATCCCTTAAAATGTTCCCAAACCAAGTATTTTCAAGCTTTTAGTCTTCTATGACACCCTTAATATGCTCAAACACAAAACCCTCCATAAATTGCCTCAAAACTAGGGATTTTTAGTTACTCACCTTCCAAACATTTCCAAAACCATCTCTTTGACTTTTCACCATTAGATCAACATAATAAATCAATACAAACCCAAAAACACACCCCTCATTAAGGCAGATCTCCTGCTGCTATACCTTAGCACCCATTTTCATGCACTTTTCCCTTTGACAACTCGATGTACACCTTGATATTCCTCTTTCCTACACATTATTTTGTTAAATATATATGATACATGTTAGGAATGATCCATTTCATAGGTCACAACAGCATTTTACCTTGAAATGGATCAATCATCCATGAAAAACCTCAAAATTAGTGAAAAATCTGCACTTTCTTGAGGACAGTCAGCAATGTAATGCAAAGAACTGATTATAAACATGTATCAGAGCATGAAAGGGATTAAATAAATGTAGATACAAGTCTCTAAATCATTCCATGGTTCATTTCATCAATAACAATCAGATATTCATCAAAAAAACACAAGAAAAATGCAAGAAATTGTTGTTTTATTGCTTTTTCTTGTAGCAGTCCGTACAAAATTCGTACTAGCAACCCAACCTCCATAAAAATGACTTCTATGGCCTTGAATAACCTTTCCACAACTTCTCAAACCGTTTTGGATTGATTAGTTTACATTAAAGTGATTAAAACATCAAAAAACTACTTTCCCGCCCAATGTTGGAAGTTTAAAATTTGAATTTTCCAACTTTTATTTTACTAACTCCTACTAACTGAAAAGACTTCAAACCTATTAAATGGAATTATTCAACCTTAATTAACATGATTAAAACATTAAAAACCTATCTGGACTCTTAGGACATTATTTGTCCAATTACAATGCATTTTGGTCCTATGGTTCTTATCTGGACCCTTAGGACATTTGAATCCTTTAATGTTTTTAACCATTTTAAAAGTCATAATAGGCTTCAAAATGTCATAATTAATGTTCTGAGTTCCTTGATAGGTCTTCATGACCCCTGCATCCTCATGTCTCTTGAAGTGTTCCTTGAAGTGCTTGGGTGCTCTTGCACCACCCTCCATATTCACTTTTGGTAGATGGTGTCCCTCCATATTCACTTGTGGTAAATGGTGTCCCTTCGTATTCACTTGTAGTGGAGGGTGTGTCTCCAACTACGGTATTCAAATTTGTCTTAGCACGATGCTTTCACATTTGTGACCTTTGTGTTGCCAATTCCTTTTCTCTTTTTGATGGTTGAGGTTCTTCTTCAATTGGCTTGTTTTCATCAATCGTATCCAATTTCTTCTTTTGACGATGTTCCCTCATCCATTCTTTTTTCTTTACTTTATTAGTTTCATACTTTTCCTTTGTTGGTTTATTCCTTGTTTGTTTCCTTGGCATGGCAAATAATTTTACCTATAGCATGATAATGAGACAAATATTATTTCCTAAAAAATGAATCCATACAAATAAATGAAATATATGTCATTTGAGGCTTCATACAAAATACTTACAATCATCCTGTAGAAGAGTATTTCTAGCATAGACAAAGGTCACATGAAATTTTGGATGGAATGCCTTAAAGAAATGTGGTCATGTGGCATGCCATGATTGCAAGATAGGCTCAAAATGGAAGCATGGACAAGGCATGTGAATTGTTTGACAATAATGTTTTGGTAGACATGTATGCAAAATGTGGTACCCATGACAAGCTAGTGAGCTCACTAGCTTGTCAATGTGGTAGAGTTGACAAGGTAGGGACAACTTGAAAAAATGCCTCATAGAAATGGGGTCTCATGGTGATGT
>VDFB02000013.1:136618344-136681064 GCA_007258455.2 Sequoia sempervirens | reverse complement strand
TGAAATTGATTCTCCAGTACCTTCGGGAAGATACAAATAAACACAGATCCAATGGAATTTGATACACACATTAGGTTCAATTCTAGAGCATAACTTTAAGTTCTAGTCAGATTTTGGCACTTGGTCATTTGGTTGTATTTTGTGCCTGAAGAAGAAAGTTACTCTACATCTAATAAAATATATAACAAGAATTCACTAGCAATGAATGAAAGAGCACCAAAAGTTGCATGAATGCTCAACTCAAAAGGGTTGAACAGAGGCTGCCCAACCTCTATCTTTGCTGGAGGATATTTGTGAAAGGGGAAAAGTTCAAAACACAATTCCATTTGTTCCTTTAGAATCATCTCCTCAGGCTGTCTGCTTTTGCCAACTTAGATTGGGGAACATGCTTATCTACCCAATATGTTGGGCCTTGTTCTCAACTTTGTGAGCTTGTGGCCTCAGAAGTTGCTTTGGCTGGAGCATCAGCCACATCTTGAGCCATAGCATGCAGATTGACAGAAGATTGATCCACTTCAGGCCTTTGACATTCATATCTGATAGCAATGGGAGAAGAACAAACTGTTTAGCCTCTAGCAGGTTCACAAAGATTATCTTAAAGCTTATAAAGACAGATTAAATCAAGGCCCTTGGTTTGTAGTGATATCTAATGATCAGTGCTGTCTGTTTGATGCTTTTGAGTTTCATGAGTGAGAAAGCACTAGACTTGAGATTGATTTTCGATCAGCGGTTGTGATTAGATGTTTTAATCCCAATTATTGCACAGATATCAATTTTATTAAGCTTTTCCCTCTATTATGTTAAGCTGCCCTTTGACCCTGTAGGAGGTGTTCGAGATGTCGTTCCCATAAGAGCAAGCGAATTGAATTCATCTCCTGGGAACCACTAGGCATAAAACAATGCATCTTCTGGAAGATCATGATGAACATACAAATTGCAGAAGCCTTTTATCATGTATCCATGTGAATACTGCACCTTGCTTTTATTTTATAAACCATTTGAAGGCTATCCTTAATCACTGAAATGTGTAGAACCTTTGAAGATGTCATTGACCCATGATACAACTTGCCCAAAGCTTTGCATTTGACCAAAACACTACTTTTTTTTCCTTTTAGAATACCACAGTTTTCCTCCAAACTCAATTGACCAATGACACTTGGTCAGAGACCAAATCTTCAGTGGATCCTTGACTGAATTTTACCAAAAAAAAATACAATTAGAAGCTTTTCAAAAAGGATTATAGTTGGGAACAAGCGCATATAACCAGTGATAATGAACAATCTGGAGTTGTCCTAAGTGACTTACACAAAGAACCTAGTTACAATGGATGGTTCTTTATGTCTTTAATATTAGAAGACGTAAAGAACCAACATGGATCAACAACATGATGGGTTGATGATTTTGAGGATGCTAGATAGATACATGACAAAGATGGTGCTGACATTTGACAGGGTTTGTGTGGGTGTCATTGGGAATTTTTGAGGAGATGGATCCAAATGACGATTCTGATAGTGACGGTACTCTGGTGCCCAAAGTCATGTTGTGGAAGATGTTGAAGTGCGTTGAGGCACATGGAAGTAAAGGTGAAACATAAGCTACGTAAACTCATGTTTTACTTTTTTATTGTTTGCCACAAGCTTAAGTCATGATGTATCATTATGATCTTTTTAATTGATCACTAGTTTACTAGTTTGGGTTTGAGAATGGATGTTGGATATGCGGATTTGGCAAATAAATAAATAAAATTCGGATATGGTTTGTTTTGAGTTATTTGTACAAAAAACATATAAAATTCATAAATATATACATATTTGCAGCCTAAAATCAGATCATATAATAAACAAAACCACCATAAAAATAAAAAATTCTACTTAAATGTCAGTCTAAATGTTTAGATCAACCATTAAGTCTCATACATAAGTTATTGTATATTGAGTGTTTCAAATATTGACTCAAATATTTTCCATTATTTGACAATGAAGAATTGCTGTTTTGAGCCATATTGTTTATCAATTTCAACTGCTATAGGGTTTCTTGAATGTGTAAGTTCTCATGGAAATTGTGATGAATGCATAAGCATCAATTGGATTTTATGTGAATGATGATTTTCCAAGGCGTAGATTGGGTACCAATAACATATTAGCATGAGACTCCTTGAGGAAATTAAGAATATGTTGTCCTCTGAGTTAAGCATATAGTGTAGGTTATGCCTTAGGGCATCTATGGAATTAGACTCTCTTGAGGGGCAATCTCTCTATATTATGAAGTGCTTTATTTTAAATTAATTTAGAACTTAATCATGGAAGTGTTGCCATTTGGGCATTGGATTCTCATGGGATTGTATTTCAAAAAAGTACTTACAGGCGACAAACAAAAGATACAAACTAAATTGTAGAGATCACTCAAAACTAATTACACAATATATTTTATGCTGACTTGATTAAGCTCTATGTGGAACGAAATATATAAGAAAAAGATAAAAAATAAATAAACTATAAATAGCTTTTGTAAAATTCAAGACAACCAAGACTCATTAATCTCAAAGCGTTGTTCAAGGGAATTTTGCTTCATTTGCAAGATAAAACAAGGGTGGGTTTGGGGGCAAAAAAGAACTTATTTCTTGTGGTTGGTCATCACTCTAGCCCTTGGGAATTTCGCTTAGATTGCAAGATAAAACAAGGGTGGGTTTGGGGGCAAAAAAAACTCTTATTTCTTGTGGTTGGTCTTCAGTCTAGTCAAAAGCCTTCAACTAACTAGTTTTTTTTTAAATTTTCATTTTGAGAGGGAGGGGGAAGGGTGGATAGAGGAGGGGCGGTTTGGGGGAGGTTAGGTGGGTTGAAATACATGAATGATTAGTGTTGTGCTTGCCTCTTTGCATTATCTTCTCAACATTTGAACCCTTGATTGATATCTACCCATCAACTAATGTTGCTTTACCCATCTTTCATCTTGGTCAAAGAAAATAATGAAACTTTTGGAGGGTATGAAATTTAGCAATTTGGATAGTCTTAGACAAAAATATTAATGAATTATAGGCTTGAACAAAGGAAAAACCACAAACATCAGGGTTTAACTAACATTGAATAAATGGCTTCTAATTAAAATCACTATCTAGTCCAATTTGTTAGAGAAATTTTTCATGGGTTTTTACTTTCAATGACATAGATGGAAGGATTGGACAATGGAGATTATTTTAAGGTTGGCTAAAATGTTTAAGATGAGATTAAATCAACACCTCAATTTTTAGTAAGATTGAATGGTTAGTGATATCACTTCAAATCTTTTGAGACAAGTGAGTAAATACTAGCCATTATACTAGTTTCATATTAATGGTTAATAAAGTTTTTGAGTCCAACCATTACAAATATATCAATTTTATTAAGTGTTTCCCTTTATTTTATTTTAAAAAGATGCCCCTTGAGCTTGTAGTAGGTGTCTACAATATCAAGCCCATGAGATGAAGTGAATCGAATTTTGTTGGGGATTTTTACACTTGTTCTAGGCAATTGATAGAATGTAATTAAAGAAACTTAATATTATGTGCACCGAAAATACTCAACATTGTTTGCAAAATCTATCTTCATAAAAATATATGGAACATTATACATACATAAGATTCAAAGATTTATGTGGGAAGCCCTTGTGGGAGAAAAGTCACCACCAAAAGACATCCATATTTATATTATTCAGAACCAAAGATTCAATACAATAAGTCCTTTTTATAGAGTCTCAATCTACAACATCTTTCGCAATCACTCTAATGTCTCACAATGAGAATAATCCAATTTTAACCTAGTTAGTTTGTACATCCATCCAACCTTGGTGTCTTCACACAGGATGATACATGTAGATGCGCACATAGGACTTCCAACTATGTAACTATCCAACTGACATGTGGAATAAAAAGAGTCATGCAATTACATATCAACCATATTATGATATCAACATACTGCACATGTTACTAAACATGATATCTCCACATAGATAATCACCTTGTATATATAGTAATTGCCGCACACTATGAATTAATTGTGAAACATGGAAAAAATGAGGTGTGCATGTGATAAATATGGGATGATGCACCTATCTTCATTATTTCATTAGGAAAAAGAGATCCCCAAAGGTAAGATTGACTTTCAACCCCCCTTAGGTGAGTCAGCCTTAATGGAGATCTTGTTGTTTTCCTTATGCAAAGACGAGGTAAAATTTGTCTAAACAACACTTTGGGGAGAGAAACAAAAAATAGTAAATGAACTCAATTATGCAATGTGAAACTTGAATAATCAATTTAAAGCATAAAACAATAAAAAACAACAAACTTTCGATAGATCTGAGAAGGTTAAGACATTGTGCACTTGTCACCAAAAGCGGTTGTTGAGTGTCCTCCTGGGACAGGTTCGCCGAAGGGCGAATGGGTCTTGCTACAAGGATCCAAAATCTATTTTGACAGTTCTCTGCTCTTGGATCTACACTCTTGATTCCTCCAGATGTCATAGTTAGAAAGTCGGCAATAAATTCTACAAATGAGTTTTCGTAGCTTGACAACTTTGACAACTTTGCAAAATTGCACGTTTGATTAATCTTCAATCCTTTTTTACCTACAAATCTGCAAACACAAAGAGAGGGAATTTTTTTTTTTTTTTTTGAATGGGGGTTTGCCTTGGTCAAACCCCGTTTTGGTAATTAAACCTTGAAATGAAATGAAACATGAATGGAAGAAATGATGAATGAACACTTGTTTGTTGCAACTCACCAAACCCTTGAATGGGGATCCTTAGAGGTCTGAAGTCTAACACATCTCTCCAAGGTCTTGATCTTGCATGAAATGGCTTGATTGAATGTTGATCTTGATGCTTGAATTTTGACTTGAATGCTTGAAACCTACATCACAATGTTAGCTCCAAAAACATGCATGAATGCAAATAACTTTGACATGATGTTTGAGATCTTGAATGTTCATGTAGAAGACTGACAAATCTACTCTTGAACACCTTTGACAATAATATTTGCTCTTATGAAGTCTCCCAAAAAGTTCTAGCTTGCTTCTAGATATTGAATTGATAAAAAGACCTTGTATTTATAGGTAATTTTCTAATTTCCTGACAATTAAACATCAAAGGCTGACAATTGCAATTTGAATTTGAATCATAAAAATTCCGCCAAAAGCATATTAAAAATTGAGATCCTAAACTTAAGGGGGACCCATTCGCCCTTCAAGGGGTCCTAGTACCTAAATCCAAGACACTCAATTTCCAAGGCAATTTAATTAATGTTTGCAATTGCTTAATACGAGTTTCCCTTTCAGAAAACATGATTAATTAGGTTTTTAAATGCATAACTGGGCCAATTAGAGGCTTAATTAAGTCCAATTAAATTAAGGGACCCAAACATCAAGTGAAAATGTAAAGGTGTGCATTTACAAATTGTTACATTCTTAACGATGTCATTGAGTTCATGTTTTCCTATATAGCCACCACTATCAACTCCATGCTTGCAATAGCACAGACAAACATAACATCACTTCTGACTACTTGTGGCACCTTGTGTGATCTTCCAAATTATTATCCAATTGATATTGTGTCGCATGAACTCTATCTTTGTTAGAAGTTCCATTCATATTGTTTTCTCTATGTAATAGTGAGTTCTTCATATGACATGCGATTGTTGTCACAAAACTACCACATATATACCAACATGCACGTTGTATCACAACACCTGAAACTCACCATATATTGCCACATTACATTATATAGAAAAACTCTTACTACTAGGAACTCTCTATAGATGAATATAAACAAAATCCCAAACATATTTATCTTCTTGGGAAGCACCAATTTATTCATTCTCCCAATAAGCATAATGGACATACACATTGCTAAATCATTTTTTATGTATCCATATGAATATTACATGTTATTATCTTCAAAATTGCGTGAATGCTATCCTCCATCACTATACCATAGTAAAACATATCCAAATTCTATGTATGGCCCAAGAATTAGTTTTTTCTTTGATTAACTACACTTGTAAATTCTATGAATCATAACTTTGTCCCAAACTCAATTTGAATAAAATGTGAGTCTATGGTACATTTGGATTCCAAAGTAGTATGCATATAGGCCTTAATAGATTTATCTATGCATATTATACATACATCAAGGTCAACCTATGACCCTCTATTGGCCTCCCCTAGTGATAGACCATGACATCGACATCTTGGGCACTATTCTTGTCTATCTTGGTCATGGCACCAACATTATTACTTGGGATACCTCTGTAGTGTGGTTATATACTCTTTGATCCTTAGATTGCGTCCATTTGGTGTTCATAGTGTTGCGTCCTTTATTGCAATCATGCAATCATCCACTACTAGATTGCACTCTTCACCTTTGATGTTGCTAGTCTACTTTGTAGGCTTGTTTTCTTCTACACACACACTTGGATGCCCAATGCTTGCACTCCTCACAAATGTGTTGCTTTTACTTCCATCAACTAGAATATCATGTGTGGTTTAGCATATATGGTAAGTGGTGTATTAGCTCCCTCTCTCTTAGCTAGATCAAGTTCTCAACAAAAAATTGGCCAGATTTTGCACTACCTCTAGATTTGACCATCGTGATGCCTTGCATATACTAATCTAACATAAATTATTATTGTTGCACAAACAATTGTTGCACCAAAAGATTGACCTGTTAATGCCCGATACAACTGCTAGAGTTAATGAATCCACAAGAGGCGGTTAAGCCATGTCACGAGCCTAAGTGTTGCACTGCACAACACAAGGAGACCAAGGGCGCACACCTTGCAACAATCTCCCCCCTCCCCTTGACGCAAGCGAGGGGTTCAAACCCGCGAACCCGTGAACTCGTGGTATTAGGGTCCCTTTGACCCTCTCCACTAGTACCTTATGAGAATTATTAGCTCCCAACATTGAGGAACAACTCTAATAGGATTTGGTATACCTCTTAACACCATTGCTTGCCCCTACTCCTACTCTTCTCTTTACCTCCACTACTACTACCTTTACCATTTACTCAAGAACTTATCCCTCTCACCTCTCTCCCTCAACACCTTCTTCATCTTAAAATAGAGGGCTTCCACGGTAGTGTCTCCATAGCTACATCATTAACCCACATAATTATCACATATTGATCTCAGATATAGGAGACTTTAGCCTCCTATCCCATATTTGAGCTCCTTGTGATGCAGGAGCATCTTGGAGAATTGAGCAATCAACATGAACAAAAAATATATACACCTCCTTTACACATTAGGGTTTTCATGTTTATGCTTTCAATTAGTGTGATTTATTAGCATATAATTTTGTTTATATTGTTAGATATCTTAATTTTAATTGTTAACTTTTAAAAATCCCATAAGGGGAATTATTAAGGTAGACTCCCCTTTAACCATTTATTTTTGTAGGGCTTTTTTATAGATTTTTGTTGTTGTGGGTCAAATACAAAAAAATGGTAAGAGAACAAATAAAGTTCCAAGAGGAAAGTTTGACTAGAATAATCAAAGGAAACTACCTATAATTTTTAGTAAAAATTAACACTAAGAACTAGGCCATCCATTAGTACTAAGTGTGATGTGGGAAAAAGTGATCTCGGGTCTAAATCACACTTTCTCCTATGTCACATAGGAAGGAATAAAAAATGATCACAAACATCCACTTGGATACTAATGTAAATGGAAGAGTCAAAATGGTGGATCAAGGTTTTGGTTCTTTCTTGTTGGGGAAATTGATATTAATTAATTGACTATCAGTTGAATTAATTTGATAATGTAAATATGCACCTAGGTCAACTATGAGAATCCAACAAATTGATGAGATTACAAAAAAACACAGAACAAAAAACCAAAAACAAAGTACAAAGCTAGAGTGCAGATATATAGGAACTTGGCATATAAATCTAAGCTCAAACTGGGTGGATAGGGGCGCTAGCGTCCTAGACCTCAAAAAGAAAATCTTTAAAATCAAAAATTAAATCTTGGATGGCCACAGTTTATAGGTACTTTCTTCTTGGGCTCAACTTCAAAACTTCATTTTTCTATATTTAATTCCATTGTCCATAATTTGTTGAGGTAGAAGGCTTGAATGCGAGATATTACAATTAGGTCTTGAATACTTTTCCAAATTTGCTTCAGATCTATCACTTGCACAAAAGGAAAAGGGAAAAGGGTTGTGTCATATAGGGGCTTGCCTAAGTCAAACCCCGTTTTGGTGTTTGCAAATCCACAACCACTATGATGATGTAAAGAGAGCTTACCCCCAGTCGAGCAAAGACAAATGGATAAAAATGAATGGTAAATTGACAAGTGCTGCAACTTACCACTTAGATGTGTTTTCCTTGATGGATTGAAGTCATTGTACTCCTCATACAAAGAGAATTGGTTGATTGATTGATGGCCCTACAAGTGTTAGTACTCACAAAACAAATGGACATAAAACATGAACTATCTAACATGAAAACTTGATGCATTGCAAATATGAATCTTGAATGAAATAATTGTTATAAACACTACTAGTTTTGCTCTTGATTGCTTTTTAGGATGCTTAATTGTGATTTCAAATTGTTAGTTTGCTTAGGATTTCAAATGGTGAAAAAGACTTGTATTTATATGCATTAATTCGTTTTCCCACAAAATTAAGGTAGTGGCGCTCTAGACCAAACCTATTTTGGGTCTTTTGTTATCGGTACATAAACATTAAATATTAATTCCCAATTTAATCACATTTTTTTTTAATATTATCATAAAACAAATAATTTAAGAGCACAATTGGGTCTAGGCACCTAGGGGGGAGCTAAATCTAGTGTGAAATTGTCAAGGGTGATCATTTATGATGCTACATTTAGCCCCCACTTTAGTGAGAGTATGAACTTATGCTCATTCTTACACTAAAGTAAGGATAATCCAAGAAGGGTTCATTTATCCAAGCATTGAAGAGGCAAGATGACATCGAATCTAGGGGATGTGCTAGCCCCCAAGCTTAAGATCCTACAAAAAATCAATGTAAAGACAAAGAAACACACATGTAAGGTGCAATACAACATGAAAAACACAAAGCACACACAATGAAGACACAATAAAACATACAAAAGACATAAGGCAAATACAATATACGAAGAAAACATGTGAAAGGCTCAAAGTAAACACGTAGCAAACACAAGGAAAACATAAAGATAATAAAACAAAAACACAAAGGTTAATGCTAAAAATGATTCAAGTCGGTAAGGTAAAGAGACCTTAGTCTTAAATTTGTCTCAAATACCAAACGTCATTCATTGAATATGATGTTACACAAAATGACGCTCTTATAAGGATCAACAAGTTGTGTTATGCTAGATCACTCATGAGCTACATAGATCCACTAGCTAGCAAGCTGCATTATACTAGGTGTTCATGCAATATGATGGGTTTCACAAGGCTAGACTGTGTTATGCTAGTTTACTTATGAAACACATGGCTCCATTGGAAAGTAAGTTGTGTTATACTAAGTGGCCATGTAAAAATGCTCAAGTTCATGAATTTGCAAGCTGCACAATACCAAATCCATGGAGTATTTTTCCAATCACGCCTCATGGAGAGCATAAAAACTTAACATCATGGGGGACCATTTAAAATCATAGGGGAACGTTTAATGTCATAGGGGATGAATTGTCTTAGGGGGTGTATAAAATTTTAATGTCACGGGGGATAGTTTAATGTCACAGGGGACGAATCATAAATCACTCCTCAACGAGCATTATAAACAACACCACCACAAAAGGGTGTACATGAATAAAATAATGACCACACCTTAGGGGATATCCTGCATAATCCTACCACCAAAGGGGCACAACATGAGATGCAAGACCACACCTTAGAGGATATCATGCATAAAACCACCACTAAAGGGGCACCACATGGATTGAAATGCCACATCTTAGGGGCTATCATGCATAATACCACAAATAAAGGGACACACTATGAATTGAAAGGCCACACCTTAGGGGATATCATGCATAATACCACCACTAAAGGGACACACTATTAATTAAAAGGCCACACCTTAGGGGATATCATGCATAACACCACCTCTAAAGGGGTGCATGAACAATTACAAGGCCACACCTTAGGGGATACCATGCATAGTGCCACCACTAAAGGGGCACATGATTTAAATTATCAGAAGATGTCATTATAGATGGGGGAATATGCCCCCCTTAAAATGTTAGTGTACTTGTTACATTAATATTTTTAAGGAGATAATGGATGAAGAGGGGATCCCTTAGAAAGGATACACACCTCACAAGATAATTTGTCCTTGTCCCAAAGTGTATGGACAAGGACAATCATTTTGAGTATTATCATGTTGCTCCCCATTGATGAAATATGGTTGCACATGTTTTTGTGCTTCCATGCATTGAAATGAGCATCATATGATACTACGAATGCGACATAGCAAGGATAAACACCATAATAACTAATTTACTATTTTGTATGGATCTACATCAATGTCATATAGTTGAATTAACCATTGTAGTTTTCTTTTTAAAGCACAACACTCATCAGTAGAATGCCCAAACATTTGATGATATGCACAAAAGGATGGTTTTTTTTGTTTGTTTGTTAGTGAATATCTCACGAGGAGGTGGAAGAGTGATTAATTCCAACCTCAAAAGTGTGCATAATCTACATTCTATCTCGAACAAGGGATGCAAAGCAAGAAGGAGTCCATCTTTGCTCGAACAATGGGGTGGTATTGGGGTGGAAGATGGAATGAATGTCTTATGCAAAGGTGGATGGCCTTGGTAACCAAGTACTACTGTAGAGGAATGTAGAGGTGGGTGGTGTTGGGGTGGAAGATGGAATGAATGTCTTATGCAGAGGTGGATGTCCTTGGTAACCAAGTACTACTGTAGAGGAATGCAATGTTTGTTCTAAGAGAGTGAATGTCATGTTCCTTATTTGTATCTAAACCTTGTTTAGAAAGGATCTTAAATCCTTGACCATAACACTTTTCTAAATTGATATGTGTATTGTTAGTTTCGTTTACAAGAGATGAATGAATAATTTTTGGCAAGAGAGCGTCATTATTGGTATGTGAAGTGGAATTATTCTTATGTATACATAATGGGTGAGGGATGAATTGAAAAGGGCTATCTTTATGAGAGGAAGAAAACATGTCAAGTGAAGGTATGGTAGGCTTTGCAAAATTTTGGCTAGGGTGAGTAGGTAAGGTTGGATGATGACATATGGTTTCTTCATGCTTCGGTGTATGTTTTTGAGGAGAATGTTGGTTTGAAGGGTGGGTAAAGTATTGTTTAGGGAGCTATCCATGATCTCCTCCTCTTGCACAAAGATATCCTCACTAGGAAGGTATGTATTGGGAGAGAAGGATACATGAGCTTCATCTTCTATTGGAGAAGCATTAACAAAAGCACAAAATGAAACATCAACCAAGTATTTCTAGGAAGACATCATTTGTTCAAAGCATTTAGACATTTTGAAAATTTTTTACCAAAAGTAACAAAATTATATATATATATATATATATATATATATATATATATATATATATATATATATATATATACTGAATTGTTACAAAGAAATGCACAAAAGTTGGGAACATATCTAGAAAAAACACTTGGAGAGATTACTGTCATTGAAATCTAGTCCAAAATAGTTTGGATAGGGGTGCGCTAGCACCCTAGACCAGAGGAATTAAATTTCAATGTTTTAAAAATGTGGTAATAAATTTAAGTGTCTCAAGATCCAAATTTGTAGATGTTGAGGTTTGGATACAAACAAATTTATGGAAAAACACAAAACCCTAATTTCTCTATATGAAACACACAATCATGCATACAATTTTGTGTTTTTGAAGTAATGCAATATGCTCAAAAGACAACTTTCAGACTTAAAATATTGTATTGACTAAATCTATCTTGCAACAATTAAAAATAAACATTTTTTATCTTTTGAAATGAAAATACTATACAAATTTTTACTTTTTTAATGCTTTTTATCACAATGTGCATGTATAAATGACAAACTCAAACAAACTAGAAGGTTGTACTCATATTTTAAAATGATAAATTTTAAATTTCAGAAGGTTTTAAAACTATAACAAGCATCAAGTTCACCAAAATAGGATGTGAGAAAAAGGTATCTAGGATCTAAATCACACTTTCTCCTGTCACATAGGTAGGAACCAAAAATCACAAACACCCACTTGGATACTAACCTCAATGGAAGAGCTAGAATGGTGGATCAGAGTTTTGGTTCTTTCTTGTGGTGAAGATTGATATTGATTAATTGGTTGTTGATTGAATTTATTTGATAATGTAAATATGCACCTAGGTCAACTATGAGAATGCAACAAATTGATAAGTTTATAGACAAACACAAAACATAAAACTAGAAACAAAGTATAGAGCAACAAAGTGCAGATACAGAGGAACCTAACATATAAATTTGAGCTCAAATTTGGGTGGACTAGGGTGCTAGCACCCTAGACCTAGAAAAGAAGATCTTTAGAATCAAAAACCAGATCTTGGATGACCACAATTTGTAGGGAATTTCATCCCAATCTCAACTTTAGAACTTCATTTGTCAATATTTAATTTCATTTTCCCTAATTTGTCTAGGTATAAGGCTCGAATGCTAGATATTACAATTAGATCTTCAATCATTTTCCAAATTCGCTTTAGATCTGTCGCCTACACACGAAGAAGAGGAGAAAGGGTTGTACCATATAGGGGCTTGCCTAAGTCAAACCATGTTTTGGTGTTTCCAACTCCACAACGACTATGATGATGTAAAGAGTGCTTACCTTATGTCAGGCAGAGGCAAGTAGATAAAAATGAATGATAAATTGACTTAAGTGCTGCAACTTACCACTCAGATCTACTCTCCTTGATGGACTGAAGTCATTGTACTCATCTCATACAAGGAGAATTGGTTGCTTGATTGAAGGTTCTGCAAGTGTTAGTACTCACAAAACAAATGGACATAAAACATGAACAAACTAACATGAAAACTTGATGCATTTCAAATATGAATCTTGATTGAAATAATTGTTGTAAACTTTGGTAATTTTTCTCATGACTACTTTTTAGGATGCTCAATTGTGATTTCAAATTACTAGTTTGCTTAGGATTTCAAATGGTGAAAAAGACGTATTTATATGCATTAATTCATTTTCCCATAAAATTAATCATCAAAAGCCAACAAATAGGATTGAAATTTTACATATTAAAATATCAACAATAATATATTTAAATTGGGACCAAAATAGCTTGGTCAAGGGTGGTGGTACCCTATACCAGACCTATTTTTGGTCTTTTGCTATCGATAAATAAACATTAAATATTAATTTCCCAATTTAATCATGAATTTCTGAATATTATCATAAAATGGGCAATTTAAGAGCACAATGGGTCTAGGCACATAGCGGGGAGCTAAACCTAGTGTGAAACTATCAAGCATGACAATTTACGACACTTTATTTAGCCCCCACTTTAGTGAGAGTATGAACTTACACTCATGCTCACACTAAAGTAAGGATAAGCCAAGAAGGGTTCATTTATCCAAGCATTGAAGAGGTGGGATGACATTGAATCTAGGGGATGTGTTAGCCCCTAGACTCAAGATCCTATGAAAAACCAATGTAAAGACAAAGGAACACACACACATAAGGTGCAATGCAACATGACAAACACAAAGCATACACAATAAAGACACAAGAAAACACATAAAAACACAAGGGAAATATAATACACAAAGCAAACATGTAAAAGACACAAAGTAAACATATAGAAAATACAAAGCAAACAATAACACATAATAAAACACATACACAAAGGTTAGTACTAAAAAGGATTCAAGTTGATAAGATAAATAGACCTTAGTCTTAAATTTGTCTCAAATACCAAACGTCATTCATCGAATATAATGTTAGACAAAATGGTGCTCCCATAAGGATCAACAAGTTGTGTTATGCTAGATCACTCATAAGCTACATAGATCCACTGGCTAGCAAGTTGCATTATGCTAGATGTCCATACAATATGATGGGTTTCACAAGGCTAGCAAGTTGTGTTATGCTAGTTTACTTTTGAAACACATGGATGCATTGACAAGCAAGGTGTGTTATACTAGATGGCCATGTAAAAATGCTCAAGTTCATGAATTAGCAAGTTGTATAATGCCATTCCATGGACTATTTTTCCAATCATGCCTCAGGGAGTGCATAAAAGTTTAATATCACGGGGGACCATTTAACATCACTGAGGATCATTTAATGTCACAATGGATGAATCACCTTAGGGGGTGTATAAAATTCTAACATCATAGGGGATGAATCATAAATCATGCCTTAGGGGGAGTTATAAAAAACATCACCACAAAGGGTGTCCACGAATAAAATAATGACCGCACCTTAGGGAGTATTACACATAATACCATCACCTAAGGAGCACAACATGAGATGCAAGGCCACACCTTAGGGGATATCATGCATAATACCACCACTAAAGGGGAACCACATGGATTGAAATGCCACACCTTAGTGGGGATTGTTTTAGTGGTGAATCTTCATCAATTGGCTAATAGTTCATATCGATCAAGTCAAAATTGGAAAATATTTTGCAACCAACGGGGTGGTCAAATTGCCCAAATTTTACAAATTATTGGTCCAATGCATTTCAATTCACCATCAATTTATTTTATGAGGAAAATGTAATTAATATTTTTCCTTAACAAACCATGTGTTTCAAATAGACTAATTATTTTCACTTAGAATCTCAGAAGCATGTAGTGAATCACCCACATATTCGCCAATACTATTAAAACAACATTGTGCACTAGGAAATGTTTCACCAACATCATTAAATGTTCATTGTGTGTGAGGACCCATTTTTCCAATAAAATTTACAAATAATTGCTTATGAGGACCCATTTCGCCAATAGCATTAAAAAATAATCACATTTGAGGACACATTTTGCCAATTACATTAAAAAATAATTGTGTATGAGGACCCATTTCTCCAATACTACAATAACTCCATGATAATCCTAGGGCCATAATCTCCTTGAAAATTACCATCGAGGTTTGAATTGCCCAACATTTAAATGTATCATTGTATAATCATGCGAGATTCACCAAATTTTTACTATACCATTTAAAAATCATGCGGAATTTTCCAAATATGGATTGATATAAATACAATCAAAACTCTAATTTATTCTTACACATTTTTATTCAATTCTAAACTTGTGAGCTCTCGATTCGGAAGTTAGACTTGGAATCTTGATCATAGGCAAGTTACAAACTTACAACTACATGAATTCCTGCATCAACGAATAGTGAGTCAGTGAAAACCTAAAGATAAGTGATAATTTATTCATAGTGTTATAAGATTTTTTATCTCTTTTTCATTCTTGCTTCAATCTTAAAGATGATATTGAGTAGGGAACGAGATCTATATTCTATGTCTTCCTTAAACAAGAAGACATTTTTTTCAGTTTTTATTCAAAGTGAGATCAATATGTCGAGCAACAAGTGCAACAAATTTCACACCTCATCTTGTTATTACTAATTTACTTTTACCTTCACGAGTAAATAGGATGGAAAATGCAATCTTGATTTTGATATGTTTGCTAAATGAATGGAATACTGGAATAGGTATTATGAGAAAGTGTTGATAAATGCTTTAAAATAGTAGTTATGTTTACATTGATGAAGAACATACATTGCTATATGAATATGCTAAAGTTTAAGATGCATAAGGATTTATTATGAATGTCTATTTACCATTGAAAATGTACTGAGTTGGTTACAGGGACAAGTTTAATCCTCCAAGTGGAGGGGAAGTATCACTCAAGAGAAGTGATTGGTTGAATAACCCTACATGAAACCTATTTGAGCTTACACACACACTCATAGTAGAATAGTTGAGTCGAGTCAGTTTCAATTCGGTAAGTGAACCCTTTGTCTTAGTCTTGACTTATTGGAATTGGTTGGTCTAGATAAGTCGGGTCAGTTGGAACCAAGTAAGTAACCTTTGAGGATATGTTGATATGCTTGAATAATGCCTTTGAATTCATGGATTGAATTATGTGATTGTATGACTTGAGTTATATTCTCTAGTTTCTTGATTGATCATGATTTGTCTTAGTCCCTTTGATAAGTTTGAGTTCTGCTTCATGTACAATCAATGATTATATATATACATAATATATGTGTGTTTGTGTGTGTGGAAATAATAATCATGCATAACGAATGTATACGTGCATGGAAGAAGGAATAACTTTACGTACCATGCACAAATACATCATATGCATCGAGATGTCAGATGGACACTATAGACATATAAAATTGACCTAACACCTATCACACACCCTAAATAGCATCGAACAACATCGAAAACATCCTAAACGTCCCACAAGATCCCACAACATCCCACAACATTCCACAAACATCTCACAACATCTCAGAAATATCTCACAGCATCCCACAACATCTCGAAAACATCCTACAACATCCCAAAACATCCCGAAACATCACAACATCCAAAACCCTATTTTACTTTATTAATTGAATAATACAACATTATTTAAGTAATTCACTTTTTCATCGTTCTTGAAAAATTAAATAAATTCCATTTATTTAATAAAGTCATGAAAATCCTATTTCTGCTATTAATTGAATAAAACGACATTATTTGATTAATTCACGTTTCTTCATTTTGACCAATCAAATAAATTATATTTATTTAATAAAGTCCTAATCTCACCTTATTTCATCCTGATTAGTTAAATAACACCAAATATTTAATTACGTCGCTAAATCACATTATTCCCCTAAGTTAATTGAAATATTAAATCATAATAATTTAATCACGACACTTTCCCTCAAATTTTTTAATAAATTAAATCAAACTATTCAAAACATTATAAAAAATAAAATCAAACTAATGCAAACTTTGTTCGCAAAAGTCAAACTTGATTTGCACGTTCAACTCAAAAGGAATTAATTAATTAAATCAATTAATCAATTCTCCTCACCCACTTTCTGATTGAGCAAATTAGGATTGTTGACCGAGCCATCTAATTTGCTGACTAATCAATCAATTTCCTAACTAAGCTATCTAAATCATGACTGATCAATCTAAATCCTGATTGATAAATTTAAATCCTAACTAGCTTATCTATTCCTCAATCACACAAATTGTGCAATCTACTTTGCATAATCTATTCATGTCTATTTTCTCTCAACACCTTTGGATTGTTGATATTGATCCAACATTGTTGAATCCTGATTGTCTGTTTCAAATCTCATTTTCTATATAACAAACCTCTTTCCTCACAAAAAAGGATTAAAGAGTCAACATCATCTGCACAATGAAGTATTGCCGACATTCACAACCACCATTAGTGCTTCAACATATTTCTTCGATCAACCAACAATTCGAGCATCAAAGATTTGCACACGAACTATGGAGGCTTCACAGTGATACGAACAATCCAACATCAGGTGAACACACTCTGATACGGGATGGTAACATTTTGTTGTTGTTTTGAATTCAATTTGGTAATCATAGGATTTCTTAATATGTTTTCAATAGCTTAGTTTCATTTCGTAAGTGTAGGATTAAATCTAGATTAATGTGTTTAATCTTAGATTAGATTTTGATTTCAATCACATTTAATCTTGTTTGCACCTGTGATTTTCCCCCTCACACATTCTGGCATACTCGGTGGGACCCTTGTTCCTTACACTAACGTTTGTATGAGCCATTTTTGAAGTTGCAGGTTCCAAAATTGCATTTGAAGAAGTTTTCACGTACTGTCCCAAATTTTTTTGCAATTTCCTTTCAAGAAAACTGTGTACTTGACTCTGAAAACCACACATCTAACACTAAGAATTGCACATTTGACAATTTTCTGAGCATTCTAACAGGGGAGCACTTGCTCTAAAACTTGAGCATTTAACTAATGAAAGGGGCACACTTGCTCTAAAACTTGAGCATTTGATTCTGATAGGGGCACATTTGATTGTGATTCCTAAGCATTTGCTTTGACAGACTTGTGCATGGGATCTGCACTTTTGTAATTGATTATTTTGCTAATGTATGTCTATTTTTTAATGTGTAATAGGTGCTAACGTGTTTGTATGTAGGGTTTGAAGGACATTAACTTGTTTTTTGTAGGGAAAACAAACGGTCAAAGCATTCCAGATCTACCGAGTTTTCATAAGTTAGGAATATTTGTTTTGGTGCATAAAAAGAACAAACAAACTTTGTTTTAGTGCTCTTAAAATGAACCATTTCAAGCTTTCTTGAGATAGGAATCATAATTTGGTGCTTTAAAAAGAACAAGACAAATGCACACATCGCCTTGGTGTTATTAAAAATTGAACCATTTCCATGCTTTCTTAAATTAGGAACCTTTATTTGGTGCTTTTAAAAAAGAACAACACAAATGAATCTTTTATTTTAGTGCTCTTAAAAATGAACCATTTCAAGTTTTCTTAAGTTAGGAATTATCATTTGGTGCTTTAAAAAGAACAAAAAATTTCAATTAAGGTGCTCTAAAAATGAGTTCCTTCCAAGTTTTCATAATTAGCAAATTTGATTTTGGTGCATAAAAAGAACACAAAATGATTTCTTTTTGTTGACGCACACTCATTTTCACTTTTTTTGACCAAGTTAAAAACAAGGATTGATTTCTTAGAAACACTCAGATTTGGGTATAAAAATAAACAAGTTATTCTTTCTGTCTTGCACCATTGCTATCTTAAGTGAATGATATCCTGAATACTTCATTTTTTTTTGATACGTGAATATTTTATATTAATTCAACTAAAAAATATTTTACATTTAGCACTATAATTGTCTATGAATTCAAACCCCATACCACCAAAAATCTAGCCCTACCCTCCATACATCAAACCAGACACACCAACCTTGCACCAAGACTACCCAAACCCAACCACCAAAAACCCATACAGATTTATACCAAAAACATTTTAACATTAACACAAAAACCCTACACATCAGTCGACCCACAACACACCATCCACAATTAGAAAGTCCCAGAAGAGATGACGCCAATCCACCCCACCCAACGGTTCTAGAAACAAAAAATGTTTCAGGAAGATGAGTCTACATCTCGCCTGCTCTCGGTGGCACCTAAGCTCTTCCCCAACAATATCCATGATAAACAGATATATCTCCATTCTCTCCCTAGGAACCAAATCCCTCTGTAGGTCTCGTGGACGTGACACCCCAACACCCAGAATTGCAACAATTATCACATCCATGACACCCTCCAAGAGATTCTCCCACACTAGCTTCTTCACAATTAGCAAACCCATAGCTCATGACACTTATAGGTCCAAGAGTATGGTGAGAAACCTAGCAGCAATGTCGACATTGGTCCTCCAATGCTCAGAAAAACACATAAAATCCTCGCCAAGCAGTAATTCTGCTGCTCTAAGAACCAGCTCGTCCCACACCTTAAAAACAAAAATCAGACATCCATGCCTTATGCGCCCATAAAATTCCTAGAGTTTCCTACCAGATGACAGACTGATAGGAGACTCCATTAATTCCATCAAAGAGAATGATTCATTTACACTAGCAAACAACTTTATAACCTCAAACAAACACCCGCATCCCATCGCACCATTCCTCACATCATCTGGAATGCAGTAGCTAGTTGAATTTAAGAAGCTGAACAAACATCCAATGTAGCCCATTCGCCACCCTCCAATCTTAGATTCCCGCCATCACCACTTCTTCCTCACCCATGCCAACCAAGAATATGTCATCACCTCCCAACAACACCAAGTACAACCCACCCACTTGGTAGTTAGACTGAATACTTCATATTGGTGCAATTAAAAGAACAAGTTGTTTCATTTTATTCACATATTTTTGGGGATAACATCTCTTGAGGTGCTTAAAAAGAATCAAATTGTATGAAGTGTATGTTGTGCATTCAATGTTTGGAAAGCTAGATGGTTGTCTTCTTCCCTCACACCTTTTGGTGATCTTGGGTGAGCGAAAACATCTTGAGCTTCACACCTTTCTTTTCAAGCATACGTTTTTAGAGGGCCTGCCTATTGAGAAACATCCTACGCTGGAGAACTCATAGGTGACCCAAGCGATACTTTCATTTTGGACCGCTATATAAATAAGTTGTGGGTGTGAGGAAAGTTCAACATCCCGCTAGGTGCTGCTAGCCTACGCCGACATATTCTACCTCAGTATCCTTGTGATGTGTAAAAACCCGTAAGGGCTAGGAGGTTCTTAATTGAACAAAACACCACATGTATAGGGGCTCAAAAATAATATCCCCAGAACATTACTAAGAGCCAAATTATTTTAGAAGCTACCCCTTTATCCAATTTTTTTTTTGAAAGTGGTGCATTGGAATTTACTTCTGAGAAGGTACTTGCCATGTTCGACTACAGGCCCGTGCCATAAGTTTTATGTAAACTCATCCCTTTGGGGCATGAGGCAGGCCTACCTAAAAGAATGGTTTCTATCCACTAGGGTTGTAAATGCTTGTTTATGTTAAAACTTGCCAAATACATTCAAAAAAATTTGACATCAAACTCTGTGCTTTATCTAAAAAGAACACATCCAAACAAACATTGAACATGATGGTTGAATCACAAACCATTTTACTTAGTGTATACTTGTGAAAGAAGCCCTATGTTTGCACTCCTTGAAAGTATTTTCCTTAAAAGGTTTCTGAATATTCATGATTTTATTTCAGGTTGCATTGATCAAAGTAAACATTTGGAAACTGTGGCTTGGGTATTATGATTTCACAACTTGAGCTATAGACATGGAGGTGACACAAGTCCATTCTTTTGAGTTACTCCAAGTTTTGTTGTATCACTTGCCATACTCAAAACACAAAGAAATTGAGAGAAAAACCAACTTTAAACTTGCAAAAATCTAGAGAAAGATTGCTTAAAAAATTAGTTGCATTTGCTCTCACATTTTCTGGAGCACTTTCCAAAAAAATCATTGCACTTGCAAAAAATTCCAGTGCAATTGTCACATTTTCTGAGCATTTGCCAAAAATTCATTGCATTGGCTCTTTGTCCCGGAAAATCCATTGATGAAAATCAATTCCATTTGACAGTAATTGAGCACTTGTTGCGGGACCCACACACTTGCTTTTATTTCCTTGCATTTGCTTATGAAAAACCAGTGTACTTGACACTGAAATACTTGCATTTTCCCAAGAAACTCTCTTTTGCCTGAGTAGCCATAACATTTGACAGAAACACACAGAAGTTGTATTTTCCATTTCAGCTCACACTTGCTTCTTCGAAACCTGAGCACTTGACACATTTTTGGCTACACTTGATAAATCTGGCCACTTTTTCTCACAGTTTTCTACATTTGCTCAGAAACTAGTGCTATTGCTTTATCCTGTTGACAATTGGGAAAAACAAAACGAAGCTGTTTACAAGATCATTGTTAGAATGGAACGATCAGAAAACTAGATAAGTCACATAGTCCCTCATCCATTATTCCCATCCTACTTATTAGAAATCAAAATCAAACAAACCATTGGGATCATTCCTTCACTCAAACATCTATGATATCAACAGTTACTTGGAACTCACAGATAGTTCAAGTAAGCTTTTCCGCAACATATCCTCTAGACAAGGAAGTGAAATATCGACCCTAGTTCTTCAACATTTTGATTTCTAAAAAGTAGCACCATTCTAGAACAACACTCGAACATTAGGGTCTTGAGCTTCATAGCAACCATCTCAAAACACCATTCACCATATGACCATCTGGTGACCAACTACTCTGGTTCAACAACCAAACCTTAAACCAAAAATCATACAACCACACTTCGAACCAATTGAAGGAGCACAAACATGTATCATCAGCGGTTTAAGGAGCTTTATATTTGAGACAAAAGAAACACCCAACCAGTGGAGAAATGCAGCGAACATCTTAGATAAACAAGAGGAGAAAACAAACCTAGCAGTTGAAAAACCCGTGTTACCACCTCTCGCATGGCAATATGTATGATCCTCTTAGAAATATAAACCAAGTGACCTTATGATAGGGTATTAAGTATCAAAACATCCCCAAAACATGTCGATCTATTATCCAAATTAATCTTATCAAGGGTCACAACATCAAATAGGGCAACAACATCAAGGGTTTCAAAATCGCCATCAAGGAATAAGTCCAAAACATCAAATTGTCCTAAATAAAATTGAGAGAGATCTTGAGGAATTTAAACGAAATTGAAATCCGACGTATCACCATTGCCATGTGAAACTTCAGAACATTAAACATCCATAATAAACATACATCATTCCATAAACACCTCAATATCCACATCAACAACCCTTCCAATATCAGTAGTATCAAGAAGTTCTGCAACACCAAGGTGTACCTCAAGTGCAATATCAAAATGTACCTCAATCACAGTATCAGGAAGTTTCACAACACCAAGGTGTACCTCAAGTACAATAACAAAATGTACCTCAAACACAGTATTGAGGAGTTCTGCAAAATCAAGAGCAAAACAATCAAGAAAAGCCACAGAGGAAAAATTACCAAACAAGAAGGAAAGTCACCCCTTTGGGAGAGACTTTAGAGGTAATCATGCATAAACTAGTACAATAGGACCTTATCAAAATCAATGATAGTCCAACTTATGGTGAACCAAACTTTAAACCCCCCGCGTATAGATTGTATGAACAATGTAAGTTCCACAAAATCAAAGGTCATTGGGTGATCCCACAAAGTTGGTTTACAATTTTTTGGAGATTCTAATTTTTGTTGAAATCACATATTTTTAGAAAATATAATGATTTAAGCCTTAAAAAGTTCCATTTAAAGCATTCCAATTAAAAAGGGTTTGATCAAACTACCTTAGATCAAACCCCCTTGGATAGAACCTCACTAGTTTTAAACCATACCTATAACGGAGTCTCCTTTACACCTATCAAAATGCATAAAACCACTTTTGATTTACCTTGGGGATCAAATGAATTCATTTAAAATTTTTGTAAGTATGTACTCCTTATTATAAGCTTCCCAAAAAAGTATAATTTTAAATAAATTTAATTTTATTATTATATATATTTTTATTTCAGAATGTAGGTTTTTCACCAAAAAACCTCTCTATTATGCAACATGTAAAATAGAATATTATCAATTTTTTTTTTGAAAAATATGATGCACAGATATTGAAGTCCTGATCCAATAAAAAAAATAAAAATTTGATACATACAAAAAATTATTTGTATATATCCACCTATTTCCGAATTGTAGTTGGTTTGACTTCAAAACTTGAGTAAGGAAAAAATATTCAATTAAACACTATGAAACCAAATGAAAAGGTTAGATATCGTAGTTACAAATCTAATTTCAAAAAAAATTCTTTATCCTTCATGGAAAAAAGTTATGTGTTATATGGTGAGCGCCACTCCTTAAAATGGTGTTTATTGAAAAAACTAGTTTTCAAAGGAGATGGAAAAAGAAGTGCAATATGATTCCAATTTTTTTGAAAAAAATATATTTAGAATCTACAAACAAAATGTCACAAATCACTAGTTTGCATCATCTTCAAATTCCTCACGGTTTAGCCGCTATAGGTGCCCGAAAGTGAAGATTTAGTTAGAAAAAATCAGTTCAGTATCTAGTTTGGCCAAAAATTGTAAACTAGTATTGTGGGATCACCCCATGATACATCATAATGTGTTACACTCAAAAATCTCATTCAAGACCTTATTGATCAAGGAGAAATAGTTATTGAAGATGATGTTCAAGGCTCAAACAATAATGACAACAATGACAACATCTCAACCTCAAAAGTTGAAAACAATGATCAAGAGCTATCTATCACTGATCACATTGACAATATCTCTACATCATCTAGTGAGCAAGAGGACATAAACCGGGAATCTAATCCCAAGCGTGATCAAACTCAATCACCCAAGTCTAACAATGATCTAGTGCAAGATATATGGACATCATCCAATCTCATGGAAATACATATTGAGGATCAAAAGACTCAATCCAATGCTTATACCCAATGTAGAAAATATAAGCCAAGAGTTATCACCCTTATGTCCACATTTTGGGGAAATCCAAGGATCCTTTACAAGCAATCATTTCTTTTAAATTGATCCATGTCAAGAACACGAACCAAAGCATATCAAAGATAATACCACACAAAGTCAAGATCAAGAATCCCTACCATCAAAATACTAGAATGACTTGGCAGATATCTTCCAAGACTACTGCTAAGTGGACCATTCGATATCATGAGAGATGGGTTCTTGTTGAACCACTACTCATGAAACATGGGTCAATGAGTTTGACTCAAAACTACATGGTTGAATCCTGATAGCAATATCATAATTTGACACGCTGTGGAAAAATACCTCCTACTTATCAATCTTCCAAGACATCCAAAGCTTTCCAAAAGAAGAAAAAATCCATATGCCAAGAAAACATACATCTACCTATTAGATGCTTACTCCTAATGGACATGTAGATGATCTTCATCCAAAACAAGAGTTTGATACTATTGATATCATAAACAAGGAACAAGAGTTACATACTCTTAACATCTTTACACATGATCAAAGCACAACAAAATCTATAGACATATCTAAAATTGATCAAGAAGAAGCATTAAGATCAGAAATATCCTCTAGGTAGGTTGAATACATCGAGCATGAAAATATGGAGCACAATATCTTAAAATCAGAAAAGATAATGGACAATCCTGAGCAGCAAAGTAGTGGGTATACAATAATCAAAGAAGCATTGATATATTTTGAAGGGCCATCAAAATCTAATATTTCATAGGATCAGATTGACAATATCAATCAAGAAGTTATCCCACATATGAAGGATACTATCAATGAAGAAGCTATCACATTTAAAGATCCACAAAAGAGTAGAGAAGGATTAGCATCTTGTTTCCAAGATAAGACATATCCTATTGCAAATAAAATTTGTCAACAGATTCATTATCAAGACAGAGGATTAGGCCTACATGAATAGGGTATCCTAGAACCAATGCATATTATTGGCAATCCTAAGCATCAAGGTCTTGGTTATTCAACAATTAAGGGATCTAAACATATCAATGATACCTCTATAATACTGGGGCAACTTTATCTAAAGAAAGCATCAACATAGATAGCACAAAGAGTCCTTATGATGAAATTTCTACCAATGCTACAACTAGCCATAACATCAATTGTCATCCACATATTTTTCCACCCTCTCATTAGGACTGCCAACAAGAGAAAAGGCCATACTCAAGAATGAAACAATTCATTGAAGCAAAAGAATCAGAAAAAAAAATGGATAAGAAAGATTCAAATGGATGCAAAAGAAAAAGAAAGAAAATCATCCCTATCAAACTCTATTAGTCAAAGAAACTATGGGGAAAAATAAAAAAGGGAATTTCATCCATCAAAAATGTCTAGCAATGCAAAAGAAAACTTCAAGAGAGACCTACAAGGTATATCAAGACGTTGGTCCCAATCAAATCTCCATATCCACCCATCATTGCTCATCATCCCAAGTTTGGAGAGTCAAAGGTTCCAAACTATCAGCCAATCCATTTGAATATCATATCCTCAATGCATTTCGCCATCCATGATATCCAAATCTCACATTGACCTTGTGTTGGCAACAACTCTTTTTCATAAGGATTCTAAGGGCACTCTATCACGATGTATGCATCAAGGTAAAGTTAACTCCAGTATTGACAAGGAATATAAGAATTATCAGGGGTTACATTCAAGCGTCTGTATCCTAGAAAAACAACTCCTCCAAGAAGGATATTGTTGGCATGTCATGACAACAACAACAAAAATATCAGCACCAGTAGCGTCTACATCAACACCACCAGGTGGTTCAACACGAGCAAAAAATTGTCAGCATAATGAAAACCTGGTAAACAAGCGTCTTGTGTGACATCAAAAATTAATTAAAAACAAAAAAAATCAAGAAAATAGTTAAGAGAAAAATTACCCTCCAATGAAAACCACTATGGTGGCACTTTGGACAAGTACCATGATGAAAAACTGGAAAATAGGCATCATGTGTAGAATCGAGCATCTACGTGCACCATTTCAGGTGGAAGCATCTCAGCTGATCCATAATAAACCCACCTTACCTTGATCTTGACAAATGTTTGGTGCACACTTTACACTTTCTTATGGAAAACATCTTGACATGGGTCACTATCATTGATCCTATCCTATCCAACATTATCTGAGCCATAAGGCATTGTCCAATGGGGCATACTCTATCCAAACATGTTATCCTATCACAAGCTAATCTATCACCTACATTGCTAGACACTGGGGGGCAAGTACTTATATCTTTCTTTTGAATAAATATTGATCTATGTCTTGTAGCTCACATTGTGATCCAGGCATTGTCCAAACAACAAGGTGTGCCACATGGTACCCTTCCCAATTCATCCTACCAACAAGGTATCCTACCAACACACCACTAGGGTAACCTTCAAAACAGTTCATCCCAACAACAAGGTATCCCGCCAATGCACTATTAGGGTAGCCTTCAAAACAATTCACCCCAACAACAAGGTATACCTGCCAACACACCACCAGGGTAACTTTCAAAATAGTTCATCCCAACAACAAAGTGTACCACCAACGCACTACCAAGGTAACCTTCAAAGATACCAACAACATGGATTATTCCTTCACTCAAAAATTTGAAGATATCAACATTTGCTTGAACCTCACAACTAGTTCAAGTAAGCTTTTCCGCAACATATCCTCTAGAAAAACACAGTGAAATATCAATCCAAGTTGTCAATATCTTAGCACTATCAGGGTAACTTTCGAAACAGTTCATCCCAACAACAAGGTATACTTCCAATGCACTACCAAGGTAACCTTCAAAGATACCAACAACGTGGATTATTCCTTGACTCAAAAATTCTAAGATATCAACAGTTGCTTGAACCTCACAGCTAGTTCAAATAAGATTTTCCACAACATATCCTTTTGAAAAACATAGTGAAATATCAATCCAATTTTTCAATATCTTCCACCCAGGCAAAAGGGCAATTTTTTTTTTTTAAATGGAAAAGAGCAATAAAATAAAATAAAATCTAGAAAACAACAAAAATAAAAAACATTTGAAAAATATCAAAAACAAACATCGTTGGGTTATTCCTTCACTCAAATAGTCTAAGATATCAACATTTGCTTGAACCTCACAGCTAGTTCAAGTAGATTTCCCGCAACATATCCCCTAGACACAGAAGTGGAATATCAATCTAGACTATCAAATGTTGTTATCCAAAAACAAGTTTACGATTTGAGTCAAATGGTCAAACTATGTGGTCTCTGCGTGTACAATGTAGGAAAGGCTTAATAACCCCCAAGACCCTAGGTCAGTCTCCTTAGCTTTCTAACATGTTTTATTTTCAACGTAGTCAAAACATACAAAATCCAAAAATATTCACAAAACAAAAAATGTCAAAAACATTCAAAACAAGTGAACTACGAGCCTCTACGTGTACAACGTAGGCAAGGCTTATCTTTTATGAGCCCCTGAGGCCCTAGGTTAGTCCCCTGAAAACAACAAAAACATCATAAAAACTCAGAAAAATCAAAAAGATCTATCCTGTCATCAAAATCCACAATAAACTATTCACCCATAATAAACAGATCATCACACTAACCCTTTGACAAAACAAATAAACAAACAAAGAAAACACCAAAAAGCTATAATTTTCAAGCAAACGATCGTAAATATTTTATTGCAAAATAGACTGAAACAAATCCAAATATCAACTACCTATCTTTTTGACAATTCACCAACATATTGAGATATGCGTTAACGGATTTGTTCCTATGATAGACATGTTCAACAATGGATAATAGTTCTGAAACCTCAAACAAATATGGCAAGTGATACTGCAACTTTGTTTTTATCTTTTTGTAGTCTTATTTTTATGATTTATTTTATTGGCTCATTCTCAGGATCTCTCAAGGATGTCCATAAGGATTTAGAGAAGGAATGGGGGAAATTGAGCGTCATTTTGATTTGATGTTTGTAAGATATTTTTGTAAAAGTATCATGGTGAATATTTTCTTTATTGAGTATATCAAAGTTGTGTTGAGACAATTCATGAAGCAGTTGCATGTTAGGTGTTCTATACCTCTTTGTGTGACCGGTTCAAAAAGTTTTTAGCATAACCCGAATATATACTTGAAACAAAGTTTTTGTATGCCTGGTATGAGCAAAGATACTCCTTTTTTGTAGAGTCAAAGTCCACACAATAGATACAAAGTCACCTTGGTCATTAATACCCTGGTGCATCGTATATGTTTGCTACATCAAACAAGATTGTTCAAAACTGCGAAGTCTCCAAAGCAAAGCGAAAGCAACTCATTAAGTACTAACAACATCTAATTTCTTTCCATCATCAAAAATTTCTTCTAACTAACATCCATCCTGCATAACAATATCATTAGTACCATATCCATCTTGCATCCAAAATGTCATCAATACATATCATGATGATAATAAACCAATAAAAATATCATGTATCATGTATGGGGCATATATCCATATCATCACATAAACAACATATCTCACAATGGTATATCAATCATCCATAATAAAACATCATATGAACCAAAGTATGATTCATCCATCCATATCATATGCATACATCAAAAAAATATGTAAACATCATATAAGGTCTGATAGTATGTGGCCATCTGTAAAAAATGATCCCGCTCTGCTCTGAAACTATCATGCTCGGCCCTAAGAGTATATCTCTTTGCCATAAGCAACTATACCTAAGCCTGTGCAGCATGTTGTCGACTGCTCTCACTATCCTGCTCGTACCTCAAAATGTCTACTTGAGCCTCTGTGGTTTGTCACTACACTATCTTTGCATCCCTAGCAGTAGTCATCTGAGCTAACAATATATATCCATCCCTAGGTGGTGGAGGGGGAACCAAAACCTATCCATGACCCTACACCTGAGGCATGTGCTCATCCTGACCACCATGTTCCCCATCATGTTAGAACCTATCCAACTGCTCTGTAAGAACCTCAATACGCTATTGCTCCTCGTGATGACCTGTAATACCTACTCTTCCCAAAGTGGGATCACCCCTAGGATCAATGAACCTCAATGGCCTGCGCCGTGCCCACCGTTGATCATAATCAAGAGTAGTACTTGGATCTTCTAAACCAATTGGCCAACTCAAACCAACTAGGGCAAGTGCTCTGAACTCAACAACAACATCTTTGTCTGCTTGGTGACCCCATACATGGACCTCCCTAGTGGTCTGATTGAACTGAGCCTCATAAGCATCAGGAACCCGACCTTGTCTCTCTCCAAATTGATGACATACTCTATCTGGTAAGTAACGCTCTAGCACAAAATAAGAATGACCAATCAACCATCAGTTCTATTGATAGAAAACAAAATGCTCTAGATCCTCTGGCCATGCCTCACAGTCCATATAAGGTCTCCACACAAAACTTGGCATCTCATCGAAAACATGACGCCAATAGGGAAGATCCCTAGGCAAGGTGTAGTGCATTAAATATCCATAACGATATGAGTATGGATCATCAGGAGTATGATCCTGTATCCCGCCAGGTCAAGCAACTGCAAAGTGCTCCCAAGCCCAAACATGCAAAAGAGAGACACCTGCAGAAATAGATTTCCTGCCCCGATACACAACCTTGTGCATATCTCTATAAAGGCGGGCGAGAAGAAACAAACCCCAAGCATGTACCTCATCCCATTCTAGAACATACTCTCAATGCATATGCCCCAACCCATAGGAAACTGCCAATCTCTCCTATCATGAACAACTAGTCCTTAAGTCAAACCACATAAGACAAGCGAAACAGGGTCTGTGCTACTAGAAAACTCAGATAGATCAATCTACGACTGGTGCACCTCCAAGTGTCTAACACCTAATACACGCCACATGGCGTGGGTACCACGTTGAACATGATATGTAACGAGCTCGCTGTGGATTGGAAGACAAAGTATCCTCCACATATCCTCGAGGGTAACATTCACCTCTCCTATAGGCAAATGAAACGAGGACGTCTTTGAATGCCACCACTCCATGAGTACGGTCATCATTGCTATGTGAGTCCTGATGGGAGGCATTTAACATATATAACGTAGTCCAACTACATCTAGAAATTCTTGCTCCAGAACATCGAAATGGGCAATTGGATCAAACAGGTTCCGAGGTCGTCTCTCCCTCGACTGCAGTGGTTTGAGGACCACCTGCAATCATTGTAACCCACAATGTTAGGGTTTCTCTCTAAAAATGTAAAGCAACACAAAATGATACCAAACACAATGATAAATGACACTTAGGATGACAAACAAGAAAATGATAGCAGGGTTTAAATGAAACAAAAGCACATGCAAGGGTTTAGAGCAGATGCTTAGAAAAAAACAAACAAAAGTGAGGGTTTAAAGCAAGGGCGAGGTTCCAGAGCAAGGGTGAGAAAATAAAATGCAAGGGTTTATAGCAAGGGCGAGGATCTTTTGCAAGTGCAAGGAAACAGTCAAAACAACAATCAAATGCAAGGTTTTAGAGAAAAAGCGAGGTTTTAGAGCAAGTGCATGAATCAGATGTAAGGGTTTAAGTCAAAAGTGAGGTTTTATAGCAAGGGCAAGGGTTTTAAGGTCAAGTGCAAGATTTTGACCTAGAAAATGTAAGAAAAATGATGTAGATGCTCTAAATTCACTAGAACTTTGCTATTGACTCAAGAAAATTTATACACGTAATACAAGAATGTAACAAGATGAAAAGAAAAAATGACAAGGTACATATCGGGCCACTGATGCCTATGGGTTGTCTGAACTCCTAAACCAAGTCAAAAAAATGTGGGGCTCTCTAAATCCTTGTCATTTCTCCTCGATAACTGACAAAATGGGAAATGTAGAGACAAGAATTAGCTATAGGGTCAAAGCACAAATGAGCCAATTAGAAGCCTAATTGCCTATTTTAACCCTCGAGAAACCATAATTTTACCAAGGAAACACTAATTTTTAATTAGGGAACCTTCCTACTTTCAAATTAGAAGCTCCCAGAAACATCAGAACGAGAAACAAAGGACCTATGGACCTAATTATTCATCTTAAACACATCAGAACTAAAATAGAACAGGGTCCTAAGACTAACCTCAAACTCAAAAAAATTGGCCAACCTCTTGAGGGGGCAGCACAGAGTCCTACCATCATTCCACTGAATGCTGCGGCACGAAGGGGCATAAATTTTTTCAAAAAACTTGATCTTAAAAATAGAATCTTTGAAACAAAGCAACCAGTACTTTGTATCAAAGAGGGGAAAATTGTAGACATGTAAAATTGATCTAACACCTATCACACACCCTAAACAACATCAAACAACATCGGAGACATCCCACAACATCCCACAAACATCCCACAACATATCTAAAACATCCACAACATCCCGCAACATCTCAGAAACATCCCACAACATCCTAAAACATCTTGAAACATCACAACAACATCCAAAACCCTAGTTTCCTCTTTTTTTTTTGATACACAAGTTTGATTGATATTATAAAAAAAGAGAGTACAATCATCTACAAACACAGGTAATTCTTCCACCATTAATTACCAGTAAAACCAACCTGGCCACCAAAACCCGAGGACCACCCCAGAGACGGTCGAAACAAGAGACCCATCTCCCCAGAGACAAACATCCAACCTTCCAAAAACCACCACCCCACCTCCAAAACCATCTAATAATCCAACAGGCCAAACAAGTTTGACCCCGCCCATGTACATACAAGTCCCAAACACCCAAAATTCTCAAAATGGCCATAAGAGACTGAAACTACAAACCCCAAAATTGGAGAGCACCATTAGACCATAGACATAAACTCTAAAATTTACAAGAATCATCAACTACATACAGATATTCATAGAAAATTATTTAAGACAACAAATTCTTCAAATGAATTTACCCACTCCACACCACCCATGGCCATCAGGCTGAAGAATTTCTTCAAGAATTCAATGGCCACCACCACCACCATCCTATGTTTGCTCAACGCTGGACCACTCAAGTCAAGAAGAAAGGAGAATAGATTTATGGCCTCATTCGATCCTCGAATAGCTGCGAAATTACTCGGCCTTGGAACTCCTCTGCCTTCCACAACAAAACTCAACACCTTGTCTACACCACCCACCAAATCCTTAAGAAACATCTTCACCAACAACAGTTTGGCTTCAGCCTTAGACTTGCCATTGTCCAATAGGGATGCCAAAAACTGAGAAGATATGTGGAAATTGTCTCTCCTGAACTCCTTATTCACCAAATGACTAGGGCCCAAGATCATTTTTGTTGCCACCAGGACTGGCAGGTCTTTGTTAGAAAGAATCCACTTCAACCATTGATCTTTTATTTCTCTAAAGGAGGCTTTCCTGGCCAAGGAGTTTAACGAAATTGGCATGTCCGTTCCAAACTTCGCTATGCCATCGATGTAGACTTCGATGACAAAGCGAGAGCGCTTCACCATGAGCGCCACCACCATACAAATATAGTCCACCACTAGATTCCTCCACTAAAACTACCACTAACCGATGAAAACAACACAAATGAATGAAATAAAATAGATAAACTGCTTACTTAAACACTGTTGTTCGATTTCCACCAAGTACTAGCCCGCCGCCATCCTTACAAATGACTGCCCTCCAAACGTGCTGCTTTAAAACCATAATGAACGGCCTCCAGGGAATGATGCCTATGACATCCTCGAGCTCTGGAGAGGTAATTATCATCTCCATCACGTGACTACCATCCTAGTCACCATATTCTACGTCCCCCTTGACCCTTTCCTTTTTGCCACCTCATCTCCCAGCTAGCCCTCCTAGCACATCAATGTTGAAGTGAGGTAAAGAAAGAAAGGAGGGGGAGCCCTAATTTCCTCTATTAATTGAATAATACAATATTATTTAATTAATTCACTTTTTCACCATTCTTGACAAATTAAATAAATTCCATTTATTTAATAAAGTCATGAAAACCCTATTTCTACTATTAATTGAATAAAACAACATTATTTGATTAATTCACATTTCTTCATTTCAACCAATTAAATAAATTATATTTATTTAATAAAGTACTAACCTCACCTTATTTCGTCTCGATTAGTTAAATAACACCAAATATTTAATTGTCGCTAAATCACCTTATTCCCCTAAGTTAATTGAATTATTAAATCATAATAATTTAATTACGACACTTTCCCTCAAAAATTTGAATAAATTAAATCAAACTATTCAAATCATTATCAAAAATCAAATCAAAGTAATGCAAACTTTGTTTGCAAAAGTAAAACTTGATTTGTATGTTCAACTTCAAAAAAGAATTAATTAATTAAATCAATTCATCAATTTTCCTCACCCACTTTCTGATTGAGCAAATTACAATTGCTGACTGAGCCATCTAATTTGCTAACTAATCAATCAATTTCCTAACTAAACCATCTAAATCCTGACTAAGCAATCTAAATCTTGACTAGCCAATATATTCCCCAATCACACAAATTGTGCAATCTACTTTGCACAATCTATTCATGTTTATTTTCTCTCAACACCTTTGGACCGTCGATCTTGATCCAAAATTGTTGAATCCTGATCGTATGTTTCAAATCTCATTTTCTATATAGAAAACCTCTTTCCTCACAAAAAAGGATTGAAGAGTCAATATCATTTGTACAACGAACTATTTTTTACATTCACAACCACCATTAGAGCTTCAACACATTTCTTCGATCAACCAACCATTCAAACATCAAAGCTTTGCACACAAACTATGGAGGCTTCGTAGTGATACAAACAATCCAACATCAGGTGAACACACTTTGATATGGGATGGTAACATTTTTCTATTGTTTTGAATTCAATTTGGTAATCATAAGATTTCTTGATATGTTTTCAATAGCTTAGCTTCATTTCGTAAGTGTAGGATTAAATCTAGATTAATGTGTTTGATCTTAGATTAGATTTTGATTTCCATCGCATTTAATCTTGTTTTCATCTATGATTTTTCCCTTCACACATTCTAGCATGCCTAGTGGACCCTTGTCCCTTACACTAATGTTTGTATGAGCCATTTTTGAAGTTGTAGGTTCCAAAATCACATTTGAAGAAGTTTTCACGTACTGTCCCAATTTTTTTTTATTTTTCCTGTCAAGAAAATCATGCACTTGACTCTGAAAACCGCACATCTGACACTAAGAACTACACATTTGACAATTTTCTGAGCATTTGATTATAATAGGGGCACACTTGCTCTAAAACTTGAGCATTTGACTGATGAAAGGGGCACACTTTCTCTAAAACCTGAGCATTTGATTCCGACAGGGCCGCATTTGACTATGATTCTTGAGCATTTTCTTTGAAAAACCTATGCACATGATTTGCACTTTTGTAATTGATTTTTTTGCTAATGTATACCTATTTTTGAGTGTGTAACAAGTTCTAATGTGTTTGTATGAATGGTTTGAAGGACATTAACTTTTTTTTTGTAGGGAAGACAAATGATCAAAGCATTCCAGATCTACCAATTTTTCATAAGTTAGGAATATTTGTTTTGGTGCATAAAAAGAACAAACAAACTTTGTTTTAGTAATGTTAAAATGAACCATTTCAAGATTTCTTAAGATAGGAATCATAATTTGGTGCTTTAAAAAGAACAAGACAAATGCACACTTCACTTTGGTGTTATTAAAAATTGAACCATTTCCATGCTTTCTTAAATTAGGAACCTTTATTAGGTGCTTTAAAAAAAGAACAACACAAATGAATATTTTATTTTAGTGCCCTTAAAAATGAATCATTTCAATTTTTCTTAAGTTAGGAATTGTCATTTGGTGCTTTAAAAAGAACAAAACATTTCATTTAAGGTGCTCTAAAAATGAATTCCTTCCAAGTTTTCATAATTAGGAACTTTGATTTTGGTGCATAAAAAAAATGCAAAACGATTTCCTTTTGTTGATGCACACTTGTTTTCATTTTTGTTGACCAAGTTAAAAATCAGGATTGATTTATTAGAAACACTTTGATTTGGGTTTAAAAATAAACAAGTTATTCTTTATGTCTTGCACCATTGCTATCTTAATTGAACAATATCTTGAATACTTCATATTGGTGCAATTAAAAAGAACAAGTTGTTTCATTTTATTCACATATTTTTGGAGATATCATCGCTCATGGTGCTTAAAAAGAATCAAATTGCTATGAAGTGTATGTTGTGAATTTAGTGTTTGGCAAGCTAGATGGTTGTCTTCTCCCCTCGCACCTTTTGGCGATCTTGGGTGAGTGAAAGAATCTTGAGCTTCATACCTTTCTTTTCAAGCATACGTTTTTAGAGGTCTTGCCTATTGAGAAATATCCCACACTGGAGAACTCATAGGAAACCTAAGCGGTACTTTCGTTCTAGACCACTATATAAATAAGTTTTGGGTGTGAGGAGAGTTTATCATCTCACCAGGTGCTACTGGCCTATGCCAACATATTCTCCTTCAGTATCCTTGTGATGCGTAAAAACCTATAAGGGTTGGGAGGTTCTTAATTGAACAAAATGCCGCATGTATAGGGCCTCGAAAATAATATCCCCAAAACATTACTAAGAGCCAAATCACTTTAAAAGCTACCCCTTGATCCAAAAAAATTCTTTGAAAGTGGTGCATCGGAATTTACTTCCGAGAAGTTACTTGCCATGTCCAACTACAGGCCCGCGCCATAAGTTGCATGTAAAATCATCCCTTCGGGGCATGAGGCAGACCTACCTAAAAGAATGGTTTCTATCCACTAGGGTTGTAAATACTTGTTTATGTTAAAACTTGCCAAATATATTCAAAACAATTTGACATCAAACTTTGTGCTTGATCTAAAAAGAACACATCCAAACAAATACTGAACATGATGGTTGAATCACAAACCCTTTGACTTAGTGTATACTTGTGAAAGAAGCCCTATGTATGCACTCCTTGAAAGTATTTTTCTTAAAAGGTTTCCAAATATTTAGGATTTTATTTCAGATTGCATTGGTTAAAGTAAAAATTTGGGAACTATGGCTTGGGTGTATTATAACCAATTAATTTTCAATCACTTTTCCTTCTCACAATTATATTCACTATTCCCATATATTGTGCAATAATTTAGAACATTTGAGCGACATCAGTAATATTTGTTGTAGTTGTTACAATCTTTACTATGTTGGCTTGTGTGAATTGTATCTTTGCGATAAGAATACTAAGATCCTCAAGTGATGGAGTAACCTTGTAAGAATGATTTTTCTATTTTTTGACTTTAGGAGCACCCAGTAAAGTTGCCATCAAATTAACATTTTCTTTGTTCTAATTATCAACTTCACTTTCCGTTGCAGTAGCAACTGGGAGAATAGGAAATCTAGAAGGAAGAAGAGTGACATAGATCAAGTCTTCATCATTAATAACTTCAAGGAAGCCTGATGAATCTTGTTGCATTCATGTGAACCTGTGTGGCTTCATCCATTAAAGATAAACTTGCAAGAATTTTCCTAATGTCGAAGCAGTAGATAGAAGCCCAACAACTGACACCACAGATGTTTTCCACCCATCCTTCTAATTAGTTTTGCTCGTGATTATTTGTGTAGGAACAAGAGGCTACGTATCCATCGATGTGGGAAAGCTTCTACAGTTTCCTTGTTATTTTGAGCTTCTTTCTCATTCGAAGATGAGTTAGAATTGTTTAAAAGACCCTGTGCTCCTTTACCAAGCTAGTTGATTATTGACAACACATTTGCAGAGTTTATTGAAGAATCAAAGCTCCACAAGCTAGTTGATATTCATTGTGGAGGTTGATATTCATTTATTTTCATAATCATACATTAATCTATTTGCATAACCCATTTATCCAATTCATTAAACCATTAAAATATTGTACATATTCATTAATATTGTATGTGCTCAAAAGGTCTCTTGATCAACACTTCGCATTGAGATACTTTATTATGCTTTCCAAGAATGAGAGACAGGTGCTCTCTTATCATCTCAAGAGTTATTTTGTCAAGTTACCAACAATGGTGTATTGCTTGGTTTGTCAAACACATGCACATGCTCCCAATAAGGTCTGCGCTCAAAGATATTTTAAGAACCATTCTTATGTACCCACAGCTTCTAGAGATCTTTTGCATATACCATAACATTATGTTTTCCTTCTCTTGCAATGAATAACACCAATTTTCTTATGTCAGCACTTTCTGTGGTTATGATAACTATTGCGGGAGCCACCTATGGTTGTAAAACCATAAAGAAACACTGATGATATATGTAACACTTTATCTTTAAAATCCCATAGAGCATGAAAATTTTTGAACTTGCAAAGTTTTATGTAATGTGTCAGGTTTTTGAAAGTCTTCCAAGTGCTGACAACATCCATGAGACACTTTTATATGCTTAAAACAAAGCTTTTTTTCTCAACCTTGTCTTCATTCGTCGACCGAAAAGGGAAGTTTTGAAACTCCTGTGTTTCTTCAAAACCAATTTCGAGATCTTTCCCAAATGCTGAGACATTTGACTTTCTTTTCACTTTCCTAGGATCAACATTTTTGGTGGTTCTTATAATCGTTTTAGAGCAGATGATATTCTAAGAACCCTTATAAACTCCTCCTCCTTCATTTACTCTAATTTCGTGAAAGAGTATCATAGGAAACCATAGATACATGAATATAGTGTCTAACATTGGCATTCTCAAGCTGCCACAACAATGTGATGTTAATGACCATCTAATTTTAGATGTTGTTACAGTGTCGAAAGAAATTTTTGTTGATTATAGGATCCGTGCATTCGCCTCTAACTCTTCCTATTCAATGTCATATGAATGGCGGGTTCACCAATAAACTATGCATATAACATATCCAATCATCTCCCTTGGAGTGCTAGAGATTGCAAGAAATGAAATTCAATCTCACCAACTACCCATTTGAATGCTTCCTTTGTAAGATGGTACTCTTTCAATACTCATTTACTTGCGAACATATTGCATAGTAGAATATTAAAGAATAGAGAAAATTTCTTCTAGGCCTCAATACTTCATGAGATAATCACTATGGACAACCTTTAACCTTTCTTGAAGCTTCTTCAATCTCTATTGGATGCATATCTAATCATTTCATTGGATCAATTTTGAAAGTCTTCTGGATATTCTAGATGAATCTCTTCAAATTTATAGGCATAGTCCATTAATTATCACCACTAGGACAATCTTTGTGCCTAACTTTCGTCTGCCTAAATTTGATTTCTGTAATTCAGCATTGAAACATCTTGGAGCTCCATGATGGTTTTCTAATCATCTACCTATTCTGACAACATGCATCAGGATTCCAGTTCTCTTGATCAAAATCATTTTCAAATTCTTCCTCTAGCAATGACAAAATATTCTTTGCCTCTTGAGCTAAACTGAAACAGGTCCATAATAGTCAAGCATCCCTTTATTATTACTAGATATCTAACTTGAGACATAATGTTATAGTGCAAGCCTATTTTTAAATCATAAGCAGTAATCTCCACCATAACATTGTTCCTGAAAATTCTTTACTGCCTTCATATGCCAAACCAATTTGAAACACTTTGCATATACTCATCTTTGATCACATGTATTGAGAAAATAATTCTACATAACCAACATGGGTTTGATTGGCATCTCGACGAGATTTTATTTTTTAAATTTTCCCATGGCCAAAATGGGAACTAACAACTAGTAAAATCAAGAGTTTGATTTATGCTATGGTTTGCACAAAACTAGACATTTCTCAAGCAATGAGAGTCCTTATCCAATTCATGGTTAATCCTATATGAGTACATTGGAATGAAGTGAATATGGTCTTAAAGTATTTGCAAGGCACTTTTGAATATTACTTATGATATCATGGGTATTCTATAGGGGACAAACATTCAATTTATATTCATGGATTTATGGATTTAGATTAGGTTGAAGATGTCAATAATAGAAGATCCACTAGTGGATATATTTTCACTATGTTTGTTGGTGCACTCAGTTGGATGAGTAAGCAACAATATGTGATCACTTTGTCCACTACATAAGCAAAGTAAATTGTAGTAAATTATTCTTGTAAGGAATCCATCTAGCTTATGAGATTCTGTTCAAATATTGGGCTAGAGGAATGAGTCATTACAATTAATTGTGCTAGTCAGAGTGTCATACGTCTAGAAAATAAATTCAATTTTCATGCGAGGATGAAGCATATGGATGTTTAATACCATTTTATTTGAGATATGGTAGAGGATGGGAGGGTGATGTTTAAAAAAATTGACACTATATGGAATGTTGTAGATGCACTGATGAAGTCATTGATTACCAAAAAAATGTGGTGCTAGAAGTTTATGGGTCTTTCGACCCCTAGAAATTACATTATGGTGTTCATACATACTTTAATCTTTCAAGGTATTTTATAAGTGAGAGAATGTTAAGAAAGGTGTCTCAACGTTTCTCTTAATGTTAAAATAATAAAAAGAATAATTTTTGGGTTGTAAAATAGAAAAACTCAATTTTTGGGATATATAGTTGGTTTTTGGCTAAAATAAATACGTTAGATTTTTAGACATCATCAATGGTGGTGCTTATATTGCATAGGTCTTTTCAAGCAATATAGTTAAAAAATGGGCCTAATTGGCCTCCTAGATCAAACGTTATGGCCTCTAGAAGTTTGCATAGGAAATGTAAAAATGTGTTGGACACAAAAATAACTATAGGGGGAGTTACGCTTGTTGACCAAATTATGATGCTTATGATGACACATTGTAAGGCATATTTGGTTGGATATAATGGAATCACAAGGAAATTCCCAATTTGGTGAGGGGATTATAATGAGGCTATGATAGGTGAAAGGAATATGTTATTTTTAGCTTGTGGACTCATCTTGAGATTTGGGTGTTGGATTTTTAAGCTAAGGATTTGGATGCCACTTTTTGAGTGGTTTTAGCTTATGATTTTATATTACCATTTGATGGTTTCATTTATTATATCTCCTCTATTAGGTGCTTGAGATGGAGGTTTAGTAGTGAGTTTCACTAGATATTGTTAAGTTGTCAAAATTCCTTAAGATATATGGTTGGTGGTACTCTTGTGAAAGATTTATCTACAAGTGTATTGTAACTATGTTGTTTACTAAATAATACATTTGGTTGCTTTAGAGTGTGGGGTTTCTCTCCCAAAATAGTTTTCTCCATTTCTCTTTGTGTAATGGTAATATGTTTATATGTGTTTCTTCTTTTTATAATTATTAAAATATTAAAATTTGCACAACACTCTCCTTAGAATTTTAGTGTAGGAAACATTTTCACATACCTTTCTTCCTCTTAGGTCAAGGATCGACAAAATCTCATGGAATTCTAGTGCGTCACATGGACATCCATGCATTGTGCTAGTTTTTGGAAATTTCCAATTAGGAAAAGGCCTAAAAACCAAAAAATAACATGAGGATGACAGGTGCGATATTAGTTTAGGAAAAAATGACAATGGGATGCTAAACCTTTGGTACTATGAAGGGAGAAGGCTAAGGAAAAGGGATAAAATGGCCCAAAAACACACTAAAATAAATAAAAACCATATTTTATTTAGTTGGTGAGAATGATTATATTCTCAATCTCTTACAATACTTATGTTGTTTAATGTGAAACTCCTCAAGTCATACTTTCCTCCATTTCTTAAGTAAATACTAACAATACCATTCAAACTACCACATGTGCATGTGTTAAAATTCACATGACTTGTTTAGAATGAGTCAAGGAATATGTAGATAAATAGAAGTGATACAATATTTAGTTTCTCTACATTAAGTTTCTATAGCTCACTAAAGATGCAATGGGGGCCATCACTTCTCAAGAAAGGATGAGTGATTAGAGTGCAACCATAGAAGCATCTCAATACATTGCACATACCATGATAGTCAAAACTTTTATAGTCTCCTCTACAACAGTTGTACACTTAGCATGCAACTCTTGGTTTCATTCTGTGTAGCAACATATGACACTACACATTTCTCATTGCATTCCCATACATGTTTGCATAACTTCACACATGACACTTGGTAACTTTAATGGATCTACAAGTGGATGAATTTCCATATAATAGTACATTGATTGTTTGAGAGGGCAATTGACAAGATGGTTGGAATGTCTATGGTTCAAAATGATATTTTCAACTTCAATTTCTTGATTTGTAACTTTAGCATAATGTTTTCTTTTAATTTACACACCTCTCACTTTAAGATTGATTAGACGATATATATTGTATAGGAGTAGGCAATCTAGTTTGAAGGGTGAGTGCAAAAATATGGGGGGACAAATTGTGGCCAAAATCTCAAAAATAATTTGATAGGCTATAACGCGAGCGTGTTAACATGCTCGTGTTATGGCTTGGTGTGACCGAGCCAAAGGATCGGTCACATCAATCCTATAATGTGCTCACGTTATAGCTTATTAAAAAAAGAGAGCAAACGACTACATTTCATTTTCTGTATATATTTCGTTGTTCGCGGCCAAGAAACCCTTCATTTGTGCACTCACATTCTAGAAGGAGGTAAGCTTGTAATTTCTTCATTGATTTGTTGCAATTTCGTCGCCAGAATGCCACCATGTCGATGGGGAGGTCAAACAAGTAAGTGTTGTGTGTTTTTTTTGTGAATTTGTTGTTAAATAGGTAATTTTAGGTTGTTTTTCATATTCATTTGTTTAATTTATAGGAAATATTAATGAACCTAAAAACCCTCCTCAAAATCCTGAACAACCACAACAACAAGCAAATGAAAAAAATCCTCAACAACCACAACAACAAACTCCTCCAATTCCTCAACATCCTCCTGGCACTCAACAAAATTTAATGGGGGTAATTGAAAACAATAAAAAATAGATTGAGGAGTTAATCACGAGGTTGAAGGATCCTGTAAGTTCAACTGTGGAAAGAACACTTGCGAGTTCACTTCAAGACACATTAAAGCATGTAGATGCAATCAACAAACAATTAAGTGGTTGGGCAGATAGGAGGCAAGTGTGGAGGAATTTTTATGCAGATAAATTATCATATAAAGATGAAAAAGATGAAAAAATTATAAAATATGATTTGTGCTCACTATTCATTGACCCACGCCCAAATCAAAATCTTGACCTTAATGCCAAGAGGTTTCCTATTCATTGGTGCCACCACCAAGGGATTAGGAATAATTTTTGGGATAGGTGGTACATGGTTTTTGACTATTCACCATGCAAAAATTGTGAAGTCCCCCAATATTTCTTGAGGAAACTCTACTGTGAGTTCATCCCCAAAAAAATCTCCAACTATTTTGATATGAGGGACTTTCAGGGGAGAGGTGGAGGGTCAACACAGGATAGATCTGGTGCACGACATGGTCCTCAGTGGCAAGGGAGACGAGCTCTCGCTAGGCTGGATCGTGAGCACGTCATTATCCCTTCCATTGTGAAGGAGAGTGTTGAGGTCGACACTTTGCAATCTATTAGCTCTTTGACCCAAAGTATCATCCAACATGCCAATCCTATAGTACAACACCATCTAGGAGAGTCTTCGAGGGGTAGGCTTCCACCCCATTCTTGTCAGGTTTGCAAGTCAGCTTATACATATGACCCCATAGACACTTAGGAGGCTGATGCGCAAGATACGTTTGCAGCTACGAAGATGGCGATGGCAACTGAAATTTTGAATGAGGCTTTTGACATCGATACTTAGGTAAATGTTAGCATGTTCATTGAATTTAATTTATTAAATTTCATTTTTGAAATGCAAGATTAACTAATTTACTTTAATGATTGTAATAAAATTTTAGGGTCACAGTGTTGATATTGGATACACCGTCCCTCCACTTGTTTATTACTCCACTACATATACCATTGAGGTATGTAACTAGTAAACAATTATAAATTTATTACATGTGAATAGCATTGTTATATGAATGGTATTCTAATATCTGATTTATTGCATAACTGCTTATGTTGACTTTCTAAACAACTCACCACCTTTTCTATGCTACCACATATTTTCTATTCTACCACATTTCTTTGAGGCATTTTTTCAAACAGTTCACTGCCTTTTCTATGCTACCACATTTTCCATACATGTCTACCAAAGCATTTTATCAAACAATTCACTTCCTTGCTGCTATGGCTAACCTAAAAAAGGTGCTTTCTAACAAACTATGGGTGCTTGGAAAAAAATATCAAAGCATAATAGTAAGCAATAACATAGAAAAGGCAGTGAGTAGTTTGAAAAAATTCCTTGAAGAAATGTTGTCTCATGGTGATGGAATGCCATTCCATCACCATGATGCCACATTCCTTTGAGGCATTTTCTCAAACAACTCATCGCCTTTTCTATTCTACCATATTTTTCATACATGTCTACCAAAGAATTTTATCAAACAATTCACTTCCTTGCTACTATGGCTAAAATCCTAAAAAAAGGTCCTTTCCAACAAAATATGGATGCTTGGAAAAAATCTATCAAATCATAATAGTAAGCAATAGCATAGACAAGGTAGCGAGTAGTTTGAAAAAATGCCTCAAAGAAATGTGATCTCATGGTGATGGAATGTTTGAAAAAATGCCTCAAAGAAATGTGGTCTCATGGTGATGGAATGTCATTCCATCACCATGAGACCACATTTCTTTGAGGCATTTTTTCAAACATATCACCACCTTTTATATGCTACCACATTTTCCATACATGTCTACCAAAGCATTTTATCAAACTAGTTCACTTCCTTGCTGCTATGGCTAAACGCCTAAAATATGTGCTTTCCAACAAACTATGGATGCTTGGAAAAATCAATGAAAGCATAATAGTAAGTAATAAGTTAGACAAGGCAGTTGAGTAGTTTGAAAATGCCTCAAAGAATGGGTCTCATGGTGATCAATGCCATTCCATCACCATGAGACCATATTTCTTCAAGGTATTTTTTCAACCATCTCACCGCCTTTTCTATTCTACCACATTTTCCATACACATCTACCAAAGCATTTTATCAAACTACTCACTTCCTTGCTGCTATGGCTAAAAGCATAAAATAGGTGCTTTCGAAGAAACTGTGGATTCTTGGAGAAATCTCTCAAAGCATAATAGTAAGAAATAGCATAGACAATGCAGTGAGTAGTTTTAAAAAATTCTTAAAAGAAATGTAGTGTCATGATGATGGAATGCCATTCCATCACCATGAGATCATATTTCTTCGAGGGATTTTTTCAAACAGCTCACTGCCTTTTCTATGCTACCACATTTTCCATACATGTCTACCAAAGCATTTTATCAAACAGTTCACTTCCTTGCTGCTATGGCTAAAAGCCTAAAAAAGGTGTTGTCCAACAAACTATGGATGCTTGGAAAAAATAAATCAAAGCATAATAGTAAGGTAGAGACAAGGCAGTGAGTAGTTTGAAAAAATGCCTCAAAGAAATGTGGTCTCATGGTGATGGAATGCCATTCCATCACTATGAGACCACATTTCTTCGAGGCATTTTTTCAAACAACTCATCGCCTTTTCTATGATACCACATTTTCTATACATTCCTACCAAAGAATTTTACCAAACAGTTCACTTCCTCGCTGCTATGGCTAAAATCCTAAAAAAAGTGCCTTCCAACAAACTATGGATGCTGGAAAAAATCTATCAAAGCATAATATTAAGAAATAGCATAGACAAGGTAGTGAGTAGTTTGAAAAAATGCCCTGAAGAAATGTGGTCTCATGGTGATGGAATGACATTCCATCACCATGAGACCACATTTCTTTTGGGCATTTTTTCAAACTACTCATTTCTTTAAGAATAAAAACCAAGCCTTTAGCCAAAATTCTTTTCAAGGTTCTCATCCTCATCCTCAATTTACCAATCCATGGAACCTTCCACCTTTTATTCCACTTTTTCATATCCCCACCCCTCCCTCTTCATGTCATGATCGCCCTTCATCTCATAACCAAGACCACACTATACCATCCACCCCATTCCACCATAATACCATAGAGAAGGGAATGAACTGTTTGAAAAAATGCCTCAAAGAAATGTGGTTTCATGGTGATGGAATACCATGACACATTTGTTTGTAATGGCATTCCATCACCATGAGACCACATTTTTTTGAGGCATTTTTTCAAATAGTTCACTTCCTTCTCTATGCTACCACAATTTTTGTACATGTCTACCAAATCATTTATCAAGCGGTTCACCACCTTACTGCTATGGATAAAAGCCTAAAATAGGTGCTTTCAAACAAGCTATGGATAGGGAAAATAGTAAGCATGATAGTAAGAAATATATAATTCAATAAGTACTCAAAATTTTGTTCATTATCTCATACATTATAAGCCATGATGTACATCACTATTGTAGTTTTTTTGATTGAATAATTTTTTGTTTTATTTTTAGATGTTGCAAGTGGAACGCCTAGATGTTGATAGGGAAATGGAGCTTGGTGTTTCTACTGCTATAGAATCCTCTATACCTCTCATGGGGGTATGTGACAGATTACTAAATTTCAATATATATTCGTTGTTATAGCTATTAGTTAGTGAAAAATTGAACCATTACTAGTTCATAGTTTAATTTCTCTTTGGATGGCTTCTATAGGGCTTCAACATGCCACAACATGGGTATGTGAATATTTCCCTTGAGGAGACTGATCATCTAGAGGCGGTAAGTGATTATTTTGTTAAATATATCATTTTTTATAATGTAATTTCTATATATTAATGTCTTTACTTGTTATTGTAACATATAAGGCTTGATTGAGAACTAAACCTTAGGAGGAGCAGCCAGAGCACTCCTCGACCTCAGAATAAATGAGTGACAAACTTATTGCCATCCAGCCGATAAGCAAAGGGAAAATTTTTATTTCGAAGCATGAAGGGCAATGAGTTTTGATTCCAGGGCTCTTTGTTGTATGCGTATATGGCATTTGTGGAAATATTTTGTATTGCATATATTTTACATTGTATGCCTATATGGCATTATTGTATGCCTATATGGCATTCTTGTAAGACTATATTGATATTTTGTATATATTTTATACTTATATTGACATATATTGATGTATTCCTACATTGCTATTTGGTTAATACAAATCTTTTTTCTCGATGGTGTCCATATTTGCATTATAAATCTACGGTTCAATAGATATGAGTTAAATGTATTCAAGTGTATACTTTACAACTTACATGTATGCTTTGTGACTTACGTGTATTCCAATGTATACTTTGTGACTTACATGTTTTCATGTGTATACCTTGTATTCATGCATATACTTTGTATTAATGCGTATACGATGTATTCATGTGTATACTTCAAGGATTAAGTGTATTTGAGTACTTGTGATTCACTTATTCACATGTATGCTTGGATTATTCATGTGCATACTTATTAATTGGTTAGCCCTAGCATTTCCCATTGCTATCCTTCATGGTTTGTCTTGAATATTTATGATTGATACTAAACAACTTTATTAGTTGATGCTAAACAACTTCAATATTTCCAAAAATGATTCACCAACGATGTATCATTTACTTATGTGTTAATTCAATATGGAATCCAAGGAATAATTTAAAAGGGATAAATCTAGGAGGAGAGGGAAGATAGATATTTATAGTGTAACCTACTGTACCTTCTCTATAGAAACCTCTAATGGCTCTTGTATGCTTTGTTATTCTGTTTTCTACTTTTCATATCCCATTTTCATAGGTGGATCATCACTTCTCTCAATTTTTTTCCTTCTCCTATTCTAGGTCCTCACCTCTACTTGTGGTATTCTAAAATAAGCTCTAGTTTGTGGTGGGCACCCACTAAGATAGGTGTCATTAGTTTGTGGTGGGAACCCACTAAGATTCAATTTCTTCTAGGACGTTTGAGTCGGTTGAACATAGTTCATAGTGATTCAGCGTGTTTGGGTGCGAAAGAGGATGATGCCTAGCATAAATGTACCCATCCAAACATGTTGGAATAGTCTGTTTGGTCATATGAGTTGCAAAATGAAAGTTGCACCACTTTGCAACTTTACACTACTTGCATTTGACAACTTTTTCCTCAACTGAAAAGTTGTCACCACAAGAAAACAACTCCGAGATAAAAAAACTAAGAGAGGTTATTGTATAGGGGCCCAACGCAATCTTGTAGCCTTAGACAGAGAGTTTGTAAGCATCACAACTTCTAAGTAACAAGTTGTCAAAGATTGCTACCCATTTGCAATTTGGACTCTTAAGGGATTACGCCACATGAACATAGCTTAGACTGATTCAACATGTTTGGGTGCAAAAGAGGACCATGCCTAGAGTTAACATACCCATCTAGACATGTTTGGCCACATGAGTTGTAGAATGAAAGTTGCACCACTTTGCAACTTTACACTACTTGCATTTGACAACTTTTTTCTCAACTGAAAAGTCATCACCACAAGAAAACACTTCTGATATAGCAAAAAATGAGAGAAGTTATTATAGAGGGGCCTAATGTGATATTGTAGCCTCAGATGGAGAGTTTGTAAGTGTCACAGTTTTTGAGTAATAGCCCATCAAAGATTGCATCTATTTTGCACTTTGACCTCTTAAGGGATTGAGCTGGTTGAATGTAGCTCAGAATGATTCAACGTGTGTGAGTGCGAAAGAGGACCATGCCTAGTGTAAACATATCCATTTGGATGTGTTGGAATAGTCTGTTTGGTCACATGAGTTGCAGAATGAAAGTTACACCACTTTACAACTTTACACTTCTTGCATTTGACACTTTTTCCATCAAATGAAAACTGGACACCATAGGAAAATGACTTTGAGATAATAAAAAAATTGAGAGAGGTTATTTTAGAGGGACCCAATGTGATCTTATGCATCACAATTTATGAGTAATATCCCATCAAATATTGCAGTCATTTTGCACTTTGGACCCTTAAGGGATTGTGCCAGTTGAATGTAGCTTAGAATGATTTGGCATGTTTTGGGTACAAAAGAGGGCCATGCCTAGCATAAATGTACCCATCCAGATGCATTGGAACAATCTATTTGGTCATATGAGTTGCAGAACAAAAGTTGCACCAATTTGCAACTTTACACTGTTTGCATTTGACACTTTTTCCATTAAGTGAAAACTGGACACCACGGAAAAATGACTTTGAGATAAAAAAAACCAAGAGAGGTTATTGTAGAGGGACTCGACATGATCTCGTAGCCTCAGAAGGAGAGTTTGTAAGCATCATGATTTTTGAGTAAGCTTGTCAAATATTGTAGCTATTTTGCACTTTGAACTCTTAAGGGATCAAGTCGGTTGAATGTAGTTTAGACTGATTCAGTGTGTTTGGTGTGAAAGAGGACCATGCCTAGCATAAACATACCCATCTAGATGCATTGGAATAGTCTGTTTGGTCACACAAGTTGCAGAACGAAAGTTGCACCACTTTGCAACTTTACATTGCTTGCATTTGACACTTTTTCCATCAAGTTAAAACTGAGAACCATGGGAAAATGACTCCGAGATAACAAAAAATGAGAGAGGCTATTATAGAGGGGCCCTACATGGTCTTGATTCCTTAGAATAAATGCTTGTAATTGATGCAGTCTCTGGGTAACAGGCCGTCAAAGATTGTTTCCATTTTCCAATTTGGACTCATAAGGGATTACATTGCATGAATGACAAATGTTTGAGGGAAACAATAAATTTAAAAATTTTAGTAAATATCATTACAAATGTTTGAGGGAAGCAATAAATAGGTAGTAGGGAACTAGATCCCGAACTCAATTACAAATTTTTGAGGGCAACCATGAATTTTTAGTTGGAAAACATGTTCACAGAACTTGTGGGGTACTTGAGTTAATTCATGTTACTTGAACAACATCTAACAAGTTATGCATACTTCTATTACTTTAAATGTGATTATTTTTATGATATGTTGACATTGTTTTATGACATAATGCATAAAAAATGTTTACAAATTGAACTTCTTAAATGTTTATGTGAATAGATGGTATGCTATATTGATATTCATATATAATCATTAGGTTGATTTATTTTAATAAATGAAATGATAATACAAAATCATGAGAAAAAAATCACCTATGTGAATTCCAACACCCCACTTAAATCAAGTATTCAATCAATGTGCCCCATTTTCATGCACACAAACTCAACTTATAATATTCTCTTATAATAAGTAAAAATAGGATTTAGAGATGCCTTAGGTACTCCATTCTCATAGATCTTTTACAATGTCACTCATACATTCTAGATGCTCTTATAATGTCTACATCATAGGTTCTCATGATGAGGTTAACTTCAAATGAACAATTTGAAATTCCCTCACTAAGCTTGACGCACACTTTTATAATGTCTACATCACAGGTGGTCATGATGAGGTTATCTTCAAATGAATAATTTAGTACCTTCTACTAGTCTTGGAATTGGCATATACTTTATAACTTCATTTGGGTTTAGTAGCTCCCACCTAAACAAAGAAAAGAGATTGTAAATATTAATAATCACATAATCAATTCAAATAAACATGTGATATTTCAATAATCTAAAACTTGTGTGCTAAATTATGCAATATCTTATAACTTATGACTAGTCAATCTAGTCCATTGAATATCTTAAAAAGTAATTTTTATATGAATATCAAGCATACCTCTCATCTATCAGGATTAATCTTTAGAGGGTGCTCGAAGTAATGAGGATCAACATGAATAGAACATAACCAAACTATTACTTTCCAACCTTTTGGAAACTTGTAACTTGTTATAAAAAAACCCAATTTAATCTTCCACTTACTTTACTAATCTATTGAGAATATCCTACATCTTTTTTTTGCATATTTTGAGAAAAAATGAAATACCATTGAACTCTATATCCTTTTCCATAGTTGTAAACATAAAGTGTGCTACATTTGCAAATTTGATAATTTCATCAATCGCCTACATACATGATATAAACATTAGATGATAGCATTGGAATCATGCAAATTAATAAGAACCAATGTGCATACTTACAAATTAATCCAACGAACCATCCGAGTCTGCTCTACTCTTTTACTCTTTATTGTGTCAAGTATTGCCTCATGGTCAAACTCGCACACCTTCCACAAGGTCTTGTTCAAAGGTCTACCCCCATATTTGATCAAATTAACATTGGATACCACGACAAGGTTTGAGTAATGAAGAATCTTTTGATGCATGTCAAAGTCCTGAAACTACCAAACATTAACACTCTTATGTGGGTACATTCTAAGCCATGTTCCAGTAACAACCATTGAACCTGTAGGGTATTTGATGTTTTCTCCATCTATAACTAGGGCCTCCAATTTATTTTTGGCCTCCACACGATACAAGTAATAATTCATTCCCTTTTTTTTGTCTTCATCTGCAATAACTGCATAAACATTCCCTACATTGATTTGTGTAGCAAATTAGATGAAATTAGTCAACATTACAAATACACTACAAAGTAAGATAATAATAGGAATTTCAAAAACTATGCAAGTAGATGTATTACATGGTCGAACTAGATCTGATATGTGGTCAAAGTCAACCAATGATTCCATCTGTGTTACTTCCAATGTCGTCAGAGGGTGATACGTATGAAGTGGGCTAAGATAACTTAACCACCATTTCTCAACCCACTCCTCTGACTTGCACTCATCCCAAGCTTGCATTGTACATGAAGAACAAAAGCATGCCATCTTTCGCGTATGGATACTCCATGAACCTACATTTGAGCTAAGGAAAGAGTGTAGCTCACTCAATCCTATCAGTGTACAACAATCCTCATATGGTGCAATGTTAGTATCATCCATCAACCAAAAAATCCATGAACTGAAAACTTACCTTTATTACCTAGACCCATCAAAGCATTACACCACTCGACGATTGATTTTGCATTTGTCAACTTTGCATTGTCTTTATTATTTAACTCTTCTCATCTTAATGATCTTTTGACACATGCTCCTGCATCATCATGCTCCCCCTTTCCATGCCCAATCTCACAAAAGTTCCACATATGCTGAACACCTATAATGACATGCATCCCGCTCAACTGATAGAACATCAGGAAGTTCTTGAACTGTGTTGCACAGTTATCCGACCTTATTATATGTTGACTGTATGCTATGCCCCTCTGAGCCAAATCACTATAGAACAACTAGAAGCAACCTTGCACAAAATTTGGATAATATGTGATCATCACTAATATAAAAGTGGTGCTCCTTCAATAACTTCCTTTGGTCCCATGTACTATTAGTTGCATGAATGGATGATATGTGCATAAAAATAGAAAATTGTGTGGAGTTGTAATATTGTGACTGCACCTCATGATGTGGCTGTGGAGTTTAGTTCTCTGCAAAGTTGACCACTGAAACTATGCTACCAATTGGAAAGGTGTCCTTGCATAATTTGAATTGCAAGTCCAACCATAGAGCTCTATGGGTATGCCTTGCATACTCATACACTATACTATCATGAAATGTAGACATAATGATACACATAACATCTTCTAATCCACCACCTTTTTGCTTGATTACCATTTTTGTAACATATGTCATTGTTTTATATTTCTTGGACTATACTAGTTGCTTTCCCACCGCATGTGTGCTTTCCATATGTTGACATACTGGCATACGTTGCAAGCCATCGCAACACTGACATGAACCATCCAAGCATAGTTTCTTGTAGAATATTTGGCCATCCTCTCTTTCACATAATTTTTTTGATAAGAACTCTCTTGAAGATGTTGGTGGGGCATGTATGCCACAATCCTGCAAAACATCGTTAGTATTCAAATATAAACATATAGAATGATAAACATCATAATGGTTAAAGAATTCAATATGTAATCTACAACAAGTAGTGCATATGTGATTTATCTTGACATAAAAGGGTTTAAGCATTTCAAAATATCTTTGAGAAATTTGAATTTGAGGGTAATCCTCTTGAAATTTATGAAAAAATTAGGGTTGAGTCATATCCAAAAAATGCTTTGGATGTGGCTCATGGTTCCGACTATTGATTCTGCTTCTTACCACATCCCTTTGATTTAGAGATGGCCTTGTGTTATTCTTCGAATAGTCTTTAATTAGTGTTCTCAATGCTTCAACAATCGATTTATCTTTTTGTGGGAGTCTCCCCAGGAATTCTCATAACTCATTTGAATTAGTGTCCTCAATTCTTTAGCGCCTTTGAATGACTCTTGATAAAGTTTTTCTGTTAATTCTCAATTGTTGACTCATCTTTCTAATGAGATGAAATCTCCTTGTTTGACTACTTACCAAAGTTGATGTAATGACACGTTGGGTGACATTACTATCTTTTGAGCGTGAGATCTTACCTACACTCTCATAAGCATCCATTAGATTCTTCACAATAGTATTTTTACTTGAAGCATTTGATGTTCTCAACCCAAGAATCTTCATGATGTTTCTATACTTTATACCTCACATCATTTCAACAAATAGTTGACATCTTGCGGTTTCATTTAGCCTTTCTAAGAACAATTTCCAAATCTCGTCAACAGATCTTCTACAAGTGCATTATGGAATCTTACCTTCCATTGGCTGCAAAATATTCTTATCTATATTAATCAAATACTTTGGATCTCTATGAAAAATTCTAGGTGGTGTTCTAGTTACATACATCTCAACATTAGGAATTTCATCAATATTTAAGTGAGATGGGATAAATCGCTTACATTCGATCGAGGGTGGAATAGACAACATACCTTGAGGTTGACATGGGGATGATAGCATACCTCCTTCATCAAATGAAAGTGATGATATACTATCAACTTGGGATGCAATGGATGGTGTCCCTCTGATGCAGAGGGTATGGGAACTTTGGAAAACAGCACAATGATTTCAAAAATCTCAACAATGCACTCTCAAACACCCTTATAGAAATAAGGCTCAATGGATCACTTACAACTTATATGATTCCTTATGGAACTAAACCCTAGGAGTATTTTTGATAGACTCATACAAACTTTTCTTGAATGTTTACAAAGCCCCAACCCTCTGTCTTAAGCAAAACTCTCTTTTTGCACCTTGACTAGGCTTCTAGCCCAACTAGGCCTCTAGCGGTGAATTCTTGAACTTCCACTCAATGTTCCCAAAGGACCCTCCAAACTAATGATTGAACCAAATGTGGTTTGTGATGATACATAACATACTAGATTCTTGATGGAACTTTTTTTGGAGCAAACCAATCAAAAATCTATTGTTTCCTCCAATTTAGGGCCTAATTAGCCCTCTTTTTCAAAGCAATCCCTCTCTAAACTCAACCCCTGACTATGAAACTTTCAAAAATCCCTTAAAATGTTCCCAAACCAAGGATTTTCAAGCTTTTAGTCTTCTATGACACCCTTAATATGCTCAAACACAAAACCCTCCATAAATTGCCTCAAAACTAGGGCTTTTTAGTTACTCACCTTCCAAACACTTCCAAAACCCTCTCTTTGACTTTTCACCATTAGATCAACATAATAAATCAATACAAACCCAAAAACACACCCCTCATTAAGGCAAATCTCCTGCTGCTATACCTTAGTACCCATTTTCATGCACTTTTCCCTTTGACAACTCGGTGCACACCTTGATATTCCTCTTTCCTACACATTATTTTGTCAAATATATATGATACATGTTAGGAATGATCCATTTCACAGGTCACAGCAGCATTTTACCTTGAAATGGATCAATCATCCATGAAAAACCTCAAAATTAGTGAAAATTTTGCACTTTCTTGAGGAGAGTCAACAATATAATACAAAGAACTGATTATAAACATGTATTAGAGCATGAAAGGGCTTAAATACATGTAGATACAAGTCTATAAATCATTCCATGGTTCATTTCATCAATAAAAATTAGATATTCATCAAAAAAACACAAGAAAAATGCAAGAAATTGTTGTTTTATTGCTTTTTCCTGTAGCAGTCCATACAAAATTTGTACCAGCAACCCAACCTCCATACAAATGACTTCTATGGCCTTGAATAACCTTTCCCAAAATTCTCAAACTGTTTTGGATTGATTAGTTTACATTAAAGTGATTAAAACATCAAAAACTACTTTCCCGCCCAATGTTGGAAGTTTAAAATTTGAATTTTCCAACTTTTATTTTATTAACTCCTACTAACTAAAAAGCCTTCAAACCTATTAAATGGAATTATTCAACCTTAATTAACATGATTAAAACATTAAAAACCTATCTAGACTCTTAGGACATTATTTTTCCAATTATAATGCATTTTGGTCCTATGGTTCTTATCTGGACCCTTAGGACATTTGAATCCTTTAATGTTTTTAACCATTTTAAAAGTCATAATAGGCTTCAAAATGTCATAATTAATGTTTTGAGTTCCTTGATAGGTCTTCATGACCCCTGCATCCTCATGTCTCTTGAAGTGTTCCTTGAAGAGCTTGGGTGCTCCTGCACCGTTCTCTCCAAGAAAGAAAAAGTTCTTGCCCCAAGAAGTATCCAACTTGTTGTTGCCATAATACTCCTTGTTCCTGTATGTTTGCACCTTCTGATTACCAAGCATAAAATCTCCCAAATTTACCTTCTTCCTTTTCTTCCAACCTGCATTCATGTCACTCAACATGTTAGTGTCAAAAATCTGTTTTGTTTGTCCTTTTTGTTGCTTGAACTCAGTCTGATTTTGTGCCCTGTTTTTGCCTCTATGCCACTAATTTCCTTGTGAAGAAACACCACCCCTATTACCCTCAACAATAGGGCATTCAATACTTCCAATCTTAATATTGTCCAAGTCCCAAAGATTCTAATTTTTAGGACTGTATGCTTCATATCTTTGCTGCAATTTACTAGTTTTCAACCAACCAATGTCTTCCCCTATCCTACCCTGCACTTTAACCTGCAAATTCTTCTCAAAACAGATCACAAAACTCTCATTAGACTGCTCCAAAGGAAAAGGAACCAACTTATATCTACTAGCATCTTTATGTACCAAATATGTGTTGTGAAAACCATCATGCATTGTCCTCCTAGCATACTGCCATGGTCTCCCCAAGATGATATGACCACAAGTCATTGGAATGACATCACAAAGCACCCTGTCATGATAAGATCCAATTGAAAAATCCACAAAATCTCTCTTACCAATCTCTACATGCTGCATTTGAGTTACCCAAGTGGCCTTGTAGGGAGTAGGGTGATCAAAAGTTTCAATCCCTAACTTGGTTACCATATCAACTGAAACTAAATTGCTTTGTGACCCTGAATCTATGAGTAATCTGCATATTTTACCATGAATGAGACAATTAGTCTTAAAGATAGTTACCTTTGGCTCTTGATGAAGTCTTTCTCCTTGCTTGACCATAAGAAACTCACCATCAGTCACAGGGTCTGCCATGAATGTTTTTGATTCCTCCTTTTTGTCCTCTTCTTCTTGTACCAAGTTAGCTCTCCTTTCTCTGCCCTTATCGGCTTGTTCCCATTTAGGACACTTGAAGGAAGGATGCTCTGGTTCATTGCAATTGAAACACCTACCTGTGAATGGTCCTCTACCTTGTCCAAATCTTCCTCCTCCTCTAGGAGTGTATCCTCCTCTTGGATCAGAAAATACCTCTTTGTCTTTGTCATTGCTGCTCTTGTCATTGCTACCTTGTCCTTGTTCTCTATTGCCTCTACCCCTGTTTGAACTACCTCCTCTTCCACCATTGCTTGATCTTTCTTGCTTCCTCTTCACCTTTTCTTCTGCTCTAATGGCCAATTGAAAACATTCTCCTAATGTCCTTGGCAATTGCAAACCAATCTCATCTTGTAGATTGTACCTCAAGCCATTGATGTACCTGGCTATTTTCTCATCCTCTTCTTCATAACCCCCTCTGATACTAAGCTTGTGAAATTGCTCAGTATAGGACATCACATCCATGTCCTTTTGCTTTAAATTCTACCTCATCCTTTTCACATGAATGGTATAATTAGAAGGTAGGAATCGCTCTTTGACCAAACTCTTCATCCTATCCCATGTAGAGACTTTTGTCAATCCTCTAGCCATCCTATCATTCTGAAAACTAGTCCACCATGTCAATGATGTGCCTCTCAACTTAGTTTTGGCAAACTTAACCTTCCTCTCTTCATCCATCTCTTCAAACTCAAAATAGTTCTCTAAGGCATAAAGCCATCCTAACACCTCTTCACTATCCATCTTCCCTTGATAGATAGGCAAGTCTATGTGACTCTTCCCTCCATGACCTTGTACTGCTTTCAACAATCTCAGTAGCCTCCTTTCCTCAGGGTCTTCTATCTCAACTACAGGTTGTTCTTGATTTATCCTCACATGCTCTTCATCTTCATCATTATCTTCTTGGTTTTCTTGCTCTTCTCTTCTATTTCTCTCAAGGCTGTTTATCCTTGCTTGCATAGTATCTCTCTCCCTTCTCCATTGCCTTTTTTCCCTTGCTCTAGCCTGCTCTCTTGCTGCTTCTTGTTCTCTTCTTTCTCTCCTTTTCCTTTCCAAGATTTCCTTTAACTCTTCCAACTCTCTTGCTAGTTGATTTTTTGGTGCCATTGCTGATTATTCAATCCCTAAAGGACCTACTCACTACTCTAATACCACTCTGATGCAGAGGGTATGGGAACTTTTGGAAAACAACACAATGATTTCAAAAATCTCAACAGTGCACTCTCAAACACCCTTATAGAAATAAGGCTCAATGGCTCACTTACAACTTATATGCTTCCTTATGGACCTAAACCCTAGGAGTATTTTTGATAGACTCATACAAACTTGTCTTGAATGTTTACAAAGCCCCAACTCTTTGTCTTAAGAAAAACTCTCTTTTTGCACCTTGACTAGGCTTCTAGCCCAACTAGGCCTCTAGCGGTGAATTCTTGAACTTCCACTCAATGTTCCCAAAGGAACCTCCAAACTAATGATTGAACTAGATGTGGTTTGTGATGATACATAACATACTAGATTCTTGATGGAACTTGTTTTGGAGCACACCAATCAAAAATCTATTGTTTCCTCCAATTTAGGGCCTAATTAGCCCTCTTTTTCAAAGCAACCCCTCTCTAAACTCAACCCCTGACTATGAAACTTTCAACAATCCCTTAAAATGTTCCCAAACCAAGTATTTTCAAGCTTTTAGTCTTCTATGACACCCTTAATATGCTCAAACACAAAACCCTCCATAAATTGCCTCAAAACTAGGGATTTTTAGTTACTCACCTTCCAAACATTTCCAAAACCATCTCTTTGACTTTTCACCATTAGATCAACATAATAAATCAATACAAACCCAAAAACACACCCCTCATTAAGGCAGATCTCCTGCTGCTATACCTTAGCACCCATTTTCATGCACTTTTCCCTTTGACAACTCGATGTACACCTTGATATTCCTCTTTCCTACACATTATTTTGTTAAATATATATGATACATGTTAGGAATGATCCATTTCATAGGTCACAACAGCATTTTACCTTGAAATGGATCAATCATCCATGAAAAACCTCAAAATTAGTGAAAAATCTGCACTTTCTTGAGGACAGTCAGCAATGTAATGCAAAGAACTGATTATAAACATGTATCAGAGCATGAAAGGGATTAAATAAATGTAGATACAAGTCTCTAAATCATTCCATGGTTCATTTCATCAATAACAATCAGATATTCATCAAAAAAACACAAGAAAAATGCAAGAAATTGTTGTTTTATTGCTTTTTCTTGTAGCAGTCCGTACAAAATTCGTACTAGCAACCCAACCTCCATAAAAATGACTTCTATGGCCTTGAATAACCTTTCCACAACTTCTCAAACCGTTTTGGATTGATTAGTTTACATTAAAGTGATTAAAACATCAAAAAACTACTTTCCCGCCCAATGTTGGAAGTTTAAAATTTGAATTTTCCAACTTTTATTTTACTAACTCCTACTAACTGAAAAGACTTCAAACCTATTAAATGGAATTATTCAACCTTAATTAACATGATTAAAACATTAAAAACCTATCTGGACTCTTAGGACATTATTTGTCCAATTACAATGCATTTTGGTCCTATGGTTCTTATCTGGACCCTTAGGACATTTGAATCCTTTAATGTTTTTAACCATTTTAAAAGTCATAATAGGCTTCAAAATGTCATAATTAATGTTCTAAGTTCCTTGATAGGTCTTCATGACCCCTGCATCCTCATGTCTCTTGAAGTGTTCCTTGAAGAGCTTGGGTGCTCCTACACCACCCTCCATATTCACTTTTGGTAGATGGTGTCCCTCCATATTCACTTGTGGTAAATGGTGTCCCTTCGTATTCACTCTCAGTGGAGGGTGTGTCTCCAACTATGGTATTCAAATTTGTCTTAGCACGATGCTTTCACATTCATGACCTTTGTGCTACCAATTCCTTTTCTCTTTTTGATGGTTGAGGTTCTTCTTCAATTGGCTTGTTTTCATCAATCATATCCAATTTCTTCTTTTGACAATGTTGCCTCATCCATTCTTTTTTCTTTACTTTATTAGTTTCATACTTTTCCTCTATTGGTTTATTCCTTGTTTGTTTCCTTGGCATGGCAAATAATTTTACCTATAGCATGATAATGAGACAAATATTAGTTCCTAAAAAATGAATCCATACAAATAAATGAAATATATGTCATTTGAGGCTTTATACAAAATACTTACAATCATCCTGTAGAAGAGTATCTCTAGCATAGACAAAGGTCAAATGAATTTTTGGATGGAATTCCTTAAAGAAATGTGGTCATGTGGCATGCCATGATTGCAAGATAGGCTTAAAATGGAAGCATGGACAAGGCATGTGAATTGTTTGACAATAATGTTTTGGTAGACATGTATGCAAAATGTGGTACCCATGACAAGCTAGTGAGCTCACTAGCTTGTTAATGCGGTAGAGTTGACAAGGTAGGAACAACTTGAAAAAATGCCTCATAGAAATGGGGTCTCGCGGTGATGTACATCACCATGAGATCTCATTTCTATGAGAAATTTTTTTAAGCTTCCCCTACCTTGTCAACCCTATACATCACTGTGAGACCCCATTTCTATTAGGATTTTTTTTAAACTTCCCCTACCTTGTCAACCCTATACATTACCATGAGACCCCATTTCTATGAGGCATTTTTTCAAGTTTCCCCTACCTTATCAACCCTACTGCATTGACAAGCTAGTGAACCCTATTGCATTGACAAGTTAGTGAGCTCACTAGCTTGTCGATTCTCATATGAATTTTTGGATCCAATGCCTTAAAGAAATGTGATCATGTGGCATGCCATGATTTCAAGATAGGATCAAAATGGAAGCATGGACAAGGAATTTGAATTGTTTGATAATAATGTTTTGGTAGAAATGTATGCAAAATCTGGTACCTTTGACAAGCTAGTGAGCTCACTAGCTTGCTAATGCGGTAGAGTTGACAAGGTAGGGGCTGCTTGAAAAAATGCCCCATAGAAATGGGGTCTTATGGTGATGTCAATGCAGTAGGGTTGACAAGTTAGGGGCAGCTTGAAAAAATGTCTCATAGAAATGAGGTCTCATGGTGATGTACCCCACCATGAGACCAATGAGACCCCATTTCTATGAGGCTTTTTTTCAAGCTGCCCGTACCTTGTCAACCCTACCACATTGAAAAGCTAGTGAGCTCACTAGCTTTTCAATGTGGTAGGGTTGACAAAGTAGGGGCAACTTGAAAAAATTACTCATAGAAATGGGGTCTCATTGGTCTCATGGTGGGGTACATCACCATGAAACCTCATTTCTATGAGACATTTTTTCAAGCTGCCCCTACCTTGTCAACCCTACTGCATTGACATCACCATGAGACCCCATTTCTATGGGGCATTTTTTCAAGCAGCCCCTACCTTGTCAAAAATTCCTCATAGAAATGAGGTCTCATGGTGATGTACCCCACCATGAGACCAATGAGACCCCATTTCTATGAGGCTTTTTTTCAAGCTGCCCGTACCTTGTCAACCCTACCACATTGAAAAGCTAGTGAGCTCACTAGCTTTTCAATGTGGTAGGGTTGACAAGGTAGGGGCAACTTGAAAAAATTCCTCATAGAAATGGGGTCTCACTGAGCTCACTAGCTTGTCAATGTTGTAGGGTTAACAAGGTAGGGGCAGCTTGAAAAAATTCCTCATAGAAATGGAAGCATGGAAAAGGCATGCAAAGTGTTTGACAATAATGTTTTGGTAGACATGTATGCAAAATGTGCTACCCATGACAAGCTAGTGAGCTCACTAGCTTGTCAATGCAGTAGGGTTGACAAGGTAGGGGCAACTTGAAAAAATGCCTCATAGAAATGGGGTCTCATAGTGATGTATGGGTCTCATAGTGATGTACATCACTGTGAGACCCCATTTCTATGAGGCATTTTTTCAAGTAGCCCCTACCTTGTAAATCACCGTGAGACCCCATTTCTGTGAGGCATTTTTTCAAGTAGCCCCTACCTTGTCAACCCTACGCATGGACAAGCTAGTGAGCTCACTAGCTTGTCAATGCTCACATGAATTTTTGGATCCAATTCCTTAGAGAAATGTGGTCATGTGGCATGCCATGACTCACTAGGTTGTCAATTCTCACATGAATTTTTGGATCCAATCCTTAAAGAAATGTGGTCATGTGGTATGCCATGATTGCAAGATAGGCTCAAAATGGAAGCATGGACAAGGCATGTGAATTTTTTGACAATAATGTTTTGGTAGACATGTATGAAAAATGGGGTACCTTTGACAAGCTAGTGATCTCACTAGCTTTTCAATGTTGTAGGGTTGACAAGGTAGGGCATGCTTGAAAAATGCCTCATAGAAATGGGGTCTCATGGTGGTGAGACCCCATTTCTATGAGGCATTTTTTACCCCATTTCTATGAGGCATTTTTTCAAGCATCCCCTACCTTGTCAACCCTACCGCATTGACAAGCTAGTGAGCTCACTAGGTTGTCAATGCTCACATGAATTTTTGGATCCACTGCCTTAAAGAAATGTGGTCTTGTGGCATGCCATGATTGCAAGATAGGCTGCACCTTTCCCCATGTTTCTAAATTAGCCTTGAATAAAGAGTCTTGAAATAGTGGAGAGAAGGGTTACAATCCCTTGTAGGTAGACTAATCAAGGAAACATTTAAAATATATCACAACATTAGTGATGAGCTAAATTTAGAAATAGAGATGAAAACCAAAATAGTTTCAAAGATCTATCAATGTGGAAGGAGTATATTCTAATTTTGTAGAGACATGCATGGAAAATTTGGTAGCATAGACAATGCAATCAGCTGTTTGAAAAAATGCACATCACCATGAGACCCCATTTCTTTGAGGCATTTCTTCAAACAACTAATCACCTTGTCTATGTTGTTTGATAAAATGCTTTGGTAGACATGTATGGAAAATTTGGTAGCATAGACAAGGAAATCAGCTGCTTGGTAGAACTGTTTGACAAAATAACTCAATGAGATGACCTTGTGGACTAGAATGATCGCAGGATATGCACAAAATGGATTTGTTGAAAATTCTTTAGAAAATTTCAAGCATATGCAATTTCTAGGTGTAAAACCAAATTCCACTACATTTTCCAACATCCCCATGCCTATACCAAAATGAAAGCTTCAAAGAGGGGTATGCACATCCATAGAAAAGGATTGAGAAATGATGTATTATTTTACATACTTATAACTTTTGTCATATATATGTGTACACAAAATGTGGAAGCATACACAAGGTAAGTCAACTGCTTAACAAAATGCCTCAAAGAGATGTGGTTTAAAAATGTAATTGACAAGTATAAAGAATTGTGTAATTTAAAATGTGCATTGATAAACTAAGTTTATAATGAAAAACAAACAATGATGAACATGGAATATGCAAAATAACAAAATCAAAGCAAGCCAAAATAGAATAAAAGAAAATATAAGGAAAATGTGTAAAGACTTCACATACCTAAAAAACGAAGATTTGAATGGAGGAATTCTACCCAATTATGTAGCCTTTGCTTCTTCTTTCTTCAAACTCCTCAACAATTTGAGATTTTCAAAAGATTGTTTCCCTCTAAACTTCTATTGTATATCACTCTTGAATGGAATTGAGACTTGAATTGATATTATATGCCTTTCAATGTGAAAACTCTGCTATTTCATCCAAAGGTGGTGGAAGATCATAAAAAAGGTGGTGGAATGTGAAAAACTTGCATGCACACTTCACAAAAGCATAAAAAAGCTTCTTTATGTCAGAACACATGCATAACCAGGAGAATATGTAGAATATGGTCCTATAGATCATAGGTATATTGAGTTTTTGACCATTTTTAGAGCAAGATGAAACACACTCACGTTATAACACAAGCGCATTATGTCTTGCTAAACAAGCAGCTACATCTCAAATTCTTCAAAACACACTCGTGTTATGAGAAAGTTGATTTTTATAGGTTTCTTTTCTCTCTCTCTCTCTCTATCCTTAGCCATCCACCCCCCTTAGCCATATAGGTCTCTCATTCATCCATAAACCCTCAACCCTATATACTATGCCTTAAACACTAATCCCTTAAACCTTAAACCCTAATCTCTCTCTCTCTCTCCCACTCTCTCTCTCTCACTCTCTCAGGTCTCTCTCTCCCACTCTCTCCCTTCCACT